>JALIZH010012056.1:0-24824 GCA_030522465.1 Rhipicephalus appendiculatus | reverse complement strand
TGTACTGAATGGAGAAAGCATAGGTCGGCAAAATAAATGGAGCCCACTCAGACTCACTCAATAAATATATTTTTTTCGCTTAGGACTCACTCGGACTCAGACTCACCAAAATTTTGCTGAAGCAGACTCACTCGGACTCAGACTCACGAAATTTCTCTTCAACCAAACTCACTCGGACTCAGACTCACCGGTGTTTTCGTCATCCCAGACTCACTCGGACTCAGACTCACTAAACTTTTCCTCAAACGGACTCACTCGGACTCAGACTCATGAATATTTTCGTCAACCTGACTCACTCGGACTTAGACTCACCAAAATTTTCCTCAAGCGGACTCACTCGGACTCAGACTCACCAAAATATAACTCAGCCGGACTCACTCGGACTCAGACTCACCAAAATATAACTCAGCCGGACTCGCCGGACTCAGACTCACCAAAATATAACTCAGCCGGACTCACTCCGGACTCAGACTCACGAAAATATTACTCTGCCCGACTCACTCAGACTCAGACACACGAAAATATAACTCAGCCGGATTCACTCACCAAAATATTTGTCAGCCGGACTCAGTCGGACTCAGACTCACCAAAATTCTCCTGAAGCGGACTCACTCGCGGACTCACAGACTCGCCTAACTTTTTTCTCAACCAGACTTACTCGGACTAAAAATTAGCAATATTCGATTTGGCCCGGCTCATCCAATAAATGTCGAAGGAGCGCCATAAAATAGCTTATGTAGAATAACACATGTAAAGGGGTTCATAAGTGCCAGGAAACCTTCAAAATATATGTATGATAGCTTTCAACATACAAAAAAAGAAGTTATTTCCCGTGCATCGCAATGTCTATCGTGAGGAGAAATTCAACATTACACGCGATTTTTGCAATATTGAGAATGTTTTCTTTAAATATAAGAATGGGTATACCGACCTTCGAGGAACATTAGGTTTTCATTCCTGTTACATTTGAAATGCGCTATGCGCACGCGCCGCTTGTTTTCAATGGGCGAGCGCGTACGTGCGTTTTGGCAGACCCAATTATAAATGACGTCCTTTCTTACGCTTTGCCGTTCGAAGGCCTAATCACGCTACTTGGGAACGAAGAAAGCTTGACATTACGTTATGGCGATTTTCTAAACACGTTCATGAAACTGCCAATGGTCTTGCAGTCGATTTACCGCTCATTGACAACGCAAAAAAGAAAATAATATGAGGCGGCCATCTTTTGCAGAATCGAGCTCACCACCCTTGAAAAATTTTGGAAACATGGCTTTATAGGGTGCATGGTTCTGCCTCTATAACGTTTCGAAAACACCGTGCACGATAGTCTAGTGGTTGTGATGCTTGACTGCTCACCCGAAGATCACGGCATCGAATCCCGGCCGCATTTTCGATGGATGCCGAAACGCTTGAGCCATGAGTGCTTATATTTTGGCGCACGTAATGAATCCCAGGTAGCCAATATTTCCGTAGCCTTCGACTACGGCGCCCCTCATAATCACATCATGGTTCTCGGACGTTAAACGCCAATAATTATTATACTAGTGTTTCGAATTATAGAAATGGTAAGTTCGGTTTTAGTAGATGTCATGCGTAGTGGAGGGCTCCAGATATTTCGACCACCCAGGGTTCTTCAACGTGCATCTTAATCTAAGTACACGGTTGTGACTGCGTTTGTTTCTAGCAAGATATTTTTCGGAGCCGGCTAAGAACCAGTTGTAACTGTTAGTGGCTACTCTATCTCGCGGATAATGGTAAAGAGTCGTGTCAGTACCACGCTGGATACGGACACAAGGCAAAAAGGAACGTGCATAGGCGCGCCGATGAGAGCCGGCCAGTGTGTTCAAAGGTATGGTCGAAGCTTTTCGCATGGTCTGGTACAGACCATGCAAAACAGGTGGCAATTTGCTCAAGCCGATTGCAAGAATGCCGTATTGAAAGGTGGGACGAGGGCGCCGCTTCACAGTGATCCTACTAGTCCCCAGAAAGGACAGGAATATTCATTTCTAAGAAAACAGCCGCTGGACAAGGCCCTGAACTGACAACTAGAGGTTTTACTACAAACCAGACGCAATAAATTCACATACCTAACCCTGCGCTATTAGCAATTTTATTTCTTTTTTATTCTCACTGCGTCGCTATTATATCTATCCTTAAGAGCTTATTATTTGTACTGCTTTTACTTCGATGTAACTGCTACTCTCTTACGCATTCTCAAATGCACAGCTTCCCTCTGTAATTCATTCGGGCCTTCAGGGTACTATTAAATAAATAAATAATTGAGGAGCCTATTTTCAGCAGGTAAATGGGGCAGCGGAGGTTGCCATATAACGTACTGTTTTTTCTTTGCAGAATGACAGGCTGATGGGCAATTGGTGTGGGTTCATAATGACATCTAGTGATTCATGAAACATATGAGAAATGCGCTAATTTGTCTCCCGTGAGGGGACACTGCTCAGCGACTTAAGATCGAAAGCCAGTGCTACAACAAATACAAAATGAGTGACATGAAGGCAGGACATGGGCTTTTTTTTTCTTTCCTGCTTCAAAGCCTACATTCTCGAAAGATGCAGGGAGGGGTAAGGGATGGACAGCAGTGCTCGAGTCTCGTATATTTATGAGACCGCTCCTTATCTTCATACCAGCGCATACTCCACCCCCACCCCCCCGCCCCCCACCTCTATCTTTCCCATTGAAGTTCTGAAAAAAAATTTTGAAGGCTAGATAACATGTGGGATAGATTTGTGTTTACACACGCGCATCATCTACGAAATATCAACAGATAATATAGCCTAGGACGTATCTAAAATCGATTTTAATGTTCCTATCGCCCTACTGCAGCTAAACGTGCCTTTCTTTATTGCGTAAACAACCAACCACCCGCTGCGTCACGAGTTTAAATATAAAACTCCAACCAAAATCACCAATCGTCGCCACAGCAGCGGATAGAAGAACGGAAAACAATAATTCGTGACCTCTACACCAACGGCTACACAAAGGCGTTTATTCGCAGAGCCATCCGTAAGAGAAAAGACGGGGGAAACGTGACACCAACGGCGCCGCAACGACGCCGTGTGTCGATCCCCTACATTGCGGGCGCCAGCGAAGCAATAGCCCGTATACTAAGAAAGGCAGGGGTCGACGTTTCCCACAAGCCATTCACCACCATCGGCAGTTTCATCCCTCGGCCCAAAGACAGCGCATCTGCGGAAAAAGCGCAGGGCGTCGTGTACCGGATCGCATGCGCCGACTGCCCCGCTTCCTACATTGAGGAAACCAAGAACTTCCATGAAAGAATGCGGCAGCACAAGAATGTCCTCCGTCACTTGAACAGCGGACGGACCGAAGTGACAGCGCACTGCCAGCGGTTTGACCACCATACCAGTCCCGACGGCGCGGTGATTTTGGAAAAAGAAAGGAACCTTCGCCGGCGGCCCCTCCTCGAATCCTGCTACATTGAGCAGACAGCGGGAAACATCAACCACACCAGGGGGGCACTGCCCTCCCTCTACTGCCAGGGCTTGCGACGACTCACAGCAAACAATCACGCCTGGCAAGAAGGCGTTGCACATATCGGGCCTTCTCACCCCTGAACAAGCAGCCGATCATGGTTCGAAACGTCGCGGTTTCTTAAAATAAATTTTGGCTGGAGTTTTCTCTTCTCTCCAGTTTTCTGTTATCCCAACCAGACAGACTTCTGCCGGATGTTCACTTTTGAAAGAATAGAGATATTTGTGTTGCAGGCCCCAAGCCTAGAGTTTCGAGCTCGTTGCTTCGTTTTGTACTTTCCTTGCATTCCTTGGGGGGTATTAGGAGCTCGAAAGCAAGATACGAGAAACGAGCCTGGGAAACGGCCGTGCCATGAAGCTTTTTGCCGTGTGGCTTGGACGAACACAATGACGGCTGAGGGACCACCGAAAGTGCTTCGGCGCGTCGACGCTGACTATGAATGGAAAGGTGTTTGAATAGGAAAGAAAAGAAAAAATACGAAAAAAGCGGGTTTTGCTTGAGTCGGCAAGGACTGAACTGCAGGCGTGCTGGAAAAATATGGCAGCAATATCTCCCAAAGAGAGTCTAGAATTCGAAGAAGTCATTAAAGTTTAAATGCTCCTTGAATTGCCGAGAGGTAACAGAATTCTTTGACCCCATTACAGCCCGAAGAAATTTGTTTTTGCAAGTGATGAAGCGTTGCGCATGGCATGAATGGCGCGTTTCTACCCCCTTCCTCCCTTGAAATCCGGTCGCTACAATTTTCGAGGTACCACGGGGGCAAGCTTTTATCTAGCCACTTTAAATAACGAAGCCGCTGTTTAATTGGTAGCGAATGACATGACGAAAGCCGATGGTCTGTGTCGTCGCTGCATTTTTAACAAAGCTTGGAATTCGGCGAGTTGGTGCATAGCTATTGGGAAATTTTTTGAGCGCTGTACAATGCATTCACAAGGCATTCAAAAGCGCCCGTCCTGTCTCTCTCGTACTTGTGAATGTCTTGTTTGGCGCTCGAAAATTTCCCAATTGCCACATTTATTCATGAAAAAACCGAAGCGACATCTAAAGACACAAGCGGTTCATTGCAAAGGAGAGCGAAGGGGCGCTCGATGCTCGCGAATCGTGCTGCTTTGTCGTATTTGAATCCACATGGATGATGAAGCTCGAACATTGCACTCATTCTCCGTTGATCAGGTACACAATTGTAGATCAAACTCAATGTGGATCACGATGTCGCTAAATAAAAGTGGCCTGGAGTTGTACATGTGCCAGAACATGCTGCACAGCCCACTTACATGCCCTCGTATATGAGGGCACGGACAGCTTGATAATTTGAAAAATAATTTCTAGGGCTTTACAAGACACGCCATAAAAGGATGCTATAAATATTTGTAGCCATAGGTCGGCAAAATAAATGGAGCCCACGCAGACTCACTCAATAAACGTTTTTCGCTTAGCACTCACTAGGACCCAGACTAACCAAAAATTCTGCTGAAGCGAACTCACTCGGACTCAGACTCATTAATATTTTCTTCAACTGGACTCACTCGGACTCAGACTCAGCAAAATTTTGCTGAAGCAGACTCACTCGGACTCAGACTCATTAATATTTTTTTCAACTGGACTCACTCGGACTCAGACTCACCAAAATTTTGCTGAAGCAGACTCACTCGGACTCAGACTCACGAAATTTCTCTCCAACCAAACTCACTCGTGCTCAGACTCACCGGTGTTTTCGTCATCCAGACTCACTCGGACTCAGACTCACTAAACTTTTCCTCAAACGGACTCACTCGGACTCAGACTCATGAATATTTTCGTCAACCCGACTCACTCGGACTCAGACTCACCAAAATTTTCCTCAAGTGTACTCACTCGGACTCAGACTCACCTAAATATAACTCAGACGGACTCAATCGGACTCAGACTCACCTAATTATAATTCAGCCGGACTCACTCAGACTCAGACTCACGCCTCAATCTGAGTCTGAGTGAGTCTGATTGAGTCGACTCATGAGTGAGTTTGCCGACCTATGGGAGAAAGGGATTGCGCTACACAACGATGCATCGACCATCTGGTATATATGGCCATAATATCTTGCACCGCCGTCTAGTACAGGTGGCGTATTTATGTTATGCAAAATTAAAAAGTGAACATTCGCATACTACGAGTAAACGTATGGTGGACATGTAGACAGCCCTAAAACAGACAGATCCGCTATTACGTACCCACATAATACTCAACGCTTTTTAGATGCGAAGCATCTGATGCTCGGGGCTATGTCCGTCCCGCGTCCCTCCCGCGTCCGGCGTCCCGCGTCCGGCCACTTTCATGAAGTAGGGAAGCACCCATTATGCGAACCAGAACACTGTAGTAATATGAAGGCCGTCAACCACTACCACAGTCATCAGAGTCATGGCCGAGAGCACAGAGAGGCTGCTTAGCAATGTCTAGGCAGGTGGTGTCTGTAGCCCAGGTTGATCCCATTCCTGGATCTTGCTTGCATGTGTTTGGAGGGGGCTTTGTCCGTCCCTCCTTCCCACGTCCCACACCACCACAACGCATGCGCGTCCCCTCCCCCTATCCTCTCCTACGCTCACCCCCTTTCTCTAATCTAGGAATCATCTACTCTACGGAGCGGCGCCCGCGTCCCACATCCCCACAGCGCGTCCTCCCCCCCCCTCTCTCTCTCTTCTAGGAATCCTCTACTCTACGGAGCGGCTCCGGCGTCCCACATCCCCACAGCGCATGCGCGTCCTCTCCCCCCTCTCTCTCCTCTAGGAATCCTCTACTCTATGGAGCGGCTCCCGCGTCCCACAACGCATGCACGTCCCCTCTCTCTCCTCTCCTACGCCCCCCCCCCCGTTCTCTCCTCGAGGAATCCTCTACGGAGCGGCGAGCGCAACAGGTGGTGCGACAGCTGCATACTCCACTGGGGGCGTCACGGTAGTTCCGCGGTATGAAAATGACGGAGCGCACGCGCCTGATACTCTCTCCTGTGCAGCGCCGCGATGAGCGCCCGGACCGCTGCCGCGAAACGAGAGCGGCGACGTTCCTCCCGCTCAAGCTAATTATCTCCCCGCTGCTTCGCATCCACACATGGTTCCCTTTAGCGGGAGATAGGGAAGTTTTTTTTATTTAGCGAAATTCAACAATTAACTGCCGCTCCTGTCATACGGGACACAGGTGCTTAGGTAACACCTTTACTTTCTGAAGGGTGTCTTATGTAATACTTTACCCATTGCGCCAACGGAAAGGCTTTTTGGGGAAGCAAAAAAATCCTTACACCACCATTTGTGGTAATGCTTGTTATACGAAAGGGTGTTTTGCTTGATTGAAATAGCTTTAAAGGTGCAAAGTGGTTTACAGTGGATAATCGGAGCAACGTGGATATATTTCTGTCGACCACCAGCAGCGTTGTCGCAATTTTCTATCGGAGCTGGATCGAAAGCAGAGCATGCGATACGACATTCTAAGACAATTTGTGATCGTCTAATTGCAACGGCGTCTCTCTGTTTTAGTTCTAATTTCTAACTTCCGATAACACATTGAAATTCCAAGCTGCGTGCCCACGTATGTAAAAAAGGACGAAACATTACATTTTTACAACTTCTAAGGGAACCTTTTGTCTCATTCTGCAACAGCAGCTAAATTCATCCGAAGTTGATAAACAACGGCCGCATTGTCACGACTTTATTTCAATGAAACAAGAGGACTGCACTTGTCTTTGTACCCACATTGTATTATACTACCGCATCTCGGCATTAGTGAACTGCGTGTCATACAAGACGCTCTGACGTGAGCGACAAATGCGATGGCACCGTAGACACCGTGGACAGCGTGGAAACACGTGACATCTTTTGTTGAATTGCAGCCCGTTAGCCCACAACACAGTTGGTTTATCACCCTGACTTCTTTTAAGTGGAGCAGGCCTGGTACTTACATCAATGACCCAACGCTGGCGTGCAATTCGAAAGCCACGAAAGTTCTGACTTTCTTCACCCTTTTCCTTGTGAGCGAAAAAACCACTAAGACGGCGCCACATAGCTACTTGCCTCACTCCTTTACGTAATGTTGGAATGCTTGTAAGCAAAGAGTGAAACAACGTTTTTCATTTTTTAAAAGAAACTCATAAAACTACTCACTACGCTCTGGAAAACAAAAAAACATTGCCTTATCAGTTATGCAGTGGTGCTTTTGCTTCGAGATGTTCACAGCTGAGGAAACGAGCCAAGACGAGGAATGCTGAGAAGTGTAACATTACCTCCGTTAAATAAGCGTGCGCAAGGTTCTCTTTTAGAGGGCCGTGGTTTGTCGCAGCCCAGGGTAGCATAGGTTTAGGCGCAGCTAAGGTTAAGGCTTGGGCGTGTTGGTACATAGTGCAAAGAAGGGGGAAAACAGCGCTAAAAACTTGACACACACGAAGGAAGACGGACGAAGACAGGCGCTGACTTACAACTGATCTTTATTTTCGAATGTGGACACATCTATACCATGGCAGTCAGAACACACGTGACTACCACCAATGTGCTATTATCACTGACGTCAACATCACCGCATCACCATTCTGTGTCACAACCACGCATGATTCATCTCGAAGATAAAAAGTCAATTTCCTTCTGAGAGAGGGTTATAGACGCCATACTAACACACTTATCTTTAAGGCGTACTATTTCATCAGCTTCTATTATTTCTCTTGTTCTTTTTTTTCTTTGTGTCTGGCGATGACCTTAGTTTCGCGAAATTTCGGAGTGCAGCCACAATCCCTGCAATGGATACCAAGGTGGCCGCTAATAGCTTTGTGCACATTGTATTCGTGCTCCTTCAATCTTACACTTAAACACCTTCCCGTTTGGCCTACGTATCTTTTTCCGCAGGACAGCGGGATCGAATATACAACGTGTACCGCGCATTCTACGAAGCTGGGTCCGTGGTTTTTTGCGCAGAGCTGCTGCTTACCTGCGGGGTTATTCACTTGCGCACACATAGTCGATAGCTTTCTCGGCGCAGAGAATAGCACTCTTAGAATGCGCGGTACACGTTGTATATTCGATCCCGCTGTCCTGCGGAAAAAGATACGTAGGCCAAACGGGAAGGTGTTTAAATGTAAGATTGAAGGAGCACGAATACAATGTGCACAAAGCTATTAGCGGCCACCTTGGTATCCATTGCAGGGATTGTGGCTGCACTCCGAAATTTCGCGAAACTAAGGTCATCGCCAGACACAAAGAAAAAAGAACAAGAGAAATAATAGAAGCTGATGAAATAGTACGCCTTAAAGATAAGTGTGTTAGTATGGCGTCTATAACCCTCTCTCAGAAGGAAATTGACTTTTTATCTTCGATATGAATCATGCGTGGTTGTGACACAGAATGGTGATGCGGTGATGTTGACGTCAGTGATAACAGCACATTGGTGGTAGTCACGTTTGTTTTGACTGCCATGGTATAAATGTGTCCACATTCGAAAATAAAGATCAGTTGTAAGTCAGCGCCTGTCTTCGTCCGTCTTGCTTCGTGTGTGTCAAGTTTTTAGCGCTGTTTTCCCCTTCTTTAGGGGCAGCGTAGATAGGTTCACCTCATCCCCCCCCCCTTCATGCTTGTGGAATCCAAAAGAACGCAAGCTTTGTGATGCTTCCAAGTGAAGCGACAACGTGCTCCTTACGAAAGGCCTGCCTTTGGTCCCAGGCTTTACGGGAACAAATGTAGGAAGTGAACGGTTCTTCAAATATAACATTAAGGTATTGGGCCGCCATGATCTTGAAAATCCTGCGAGGCCTTAAACTGCACATTAAACAATGCCAGGGCAAGTTCGAATGAGTCTAGGTATGGGACGGAGTCGGCGCCCCCCTTAGATGAGTAGGAGGGCTTCCGCCCCTGTGCGAAAGCGCATGCTGGGTTATGAAAAAGCAGCAGTGTTGTTTTTATGATGTGCACTTTTATCACATCATGCAATGAATATGGACATGTGCTGTCCTCTTGAAGATTCGTCCGTTGCGAAAGGTCAGCTTTGTTCAGGGCAAAGGTCGTTCGCTCACATTTTGTTAAAGTAACAATGGAGATTGTGCTCGATCACTACACGCCTCTCAAAGATACAGCTGCCCATGAACTTGGGCAGCTTTCTAGCGCTAATTTATAACTTTGCTACATCAATAATAAGGCCTCCAAACATACAGCTCAGATCTTCAGCTCTACTCGTAACTTTACTAATGTGCATCTTGTTTTCAGTGTGTCCGTTTAATGGGCCACCCCTTAGGTGCGAGGATGTTCTCACGAAATGTGCCATTAATAAATATATTTTGACGGCAGAATGCTTAATGACCTCATTACAGAATAGTATCTGAACCAGTTAGGGAAAACTGAGCTTCAAAGAAAAAAATGTGTTTTTAATATTTTCATAGTATTTAATATTTTAATATTTTCATTGAAATAATAACATGACAGATTGACGCCTTCAGCGTGGCACCGGTTAGATCTTACCGCTTTGCAAAGGAAGGGAAAAAATACAAAACACGAAAATAAGAGGTATACTGCCATCAATATGCCAAGGAGTTGTAACGTACGTGGCGCGATAATGGGACTTCTCAAAAGCCATAAGGAGCACTGCAGCAGCATTTCGAAATAGGAAATCACCAAATTGAAGGCAAAGGTTCGCGCACCTCTGAGCCAAATATGATGGCGCTGCGTGGAGCAGGCAATTGAAAATTTGGTGTTAATGACATAGGGACATCGCTCGCTTTCTCTTCGGCAAGACCAAGCAGCAGCGGGTGCAAGCTGGTGCGGCAGGTATCTGCTGATTTCAAGAAAGACGCGCTAGTGTGTGATCCCGGAGTCCGCGCACAGCGGCGGACGTGTCGCACGTATAAAGCTCTAGAGCACACGTACGTACAGCACGTACAGCACGTGCATGTCGCACGTACAGCACACGTATAGCACAGTGTCGTCGAGGCCATCCGCAGGGTGCCGCCATGTGTCAGATCGCGTACGTCTGCACCCAAACGAGTGGTTACTACGGTTGAAACAAAGAAGTCACAGTTTCGCTGCAAGGGCGAAGCAATGAATGCGATAGGAGGAAAGTGGATTGTTATGCGAAGTAGCGCTAGGATCTCGCTCCTTTAGAACGCCATCTGCTGTAGTTTCTGGTGTGAGGAAACACAACAGTTGGAGCGAGCCAAGCGACCTTAGTGCTGTTCTTCTCCTTAACGAAAACTTTGCCATGATAACGCAACTCATACAAAGGTATGAGCTATCTGCTGACCACTGTAAAGATACGGCACGTGGGACCGCGAGTGACTGCGCCCCGCTTATCGAATTACATGAAGGGCCTCATCCGGTACCTTCGCTTGTGCCTTCGCGTGGTGGAGGTGGCCGGCGCCTTTCATGTCCTCTTGAGAAGCAGTCATCGGCTGCACTCGCTGACTTTCAGTCGCACAAAGAACATACGGCGCGCGGAGCGATCTCATCGATTTTCGACTTTGTAAGGAACCTCATGGTGGCGCCGATGGCGTCGGCGAAATTGCGGCAAGAGTTTCCATGTCATTGCTACCACAATAAAGCAAAATCTGATGCTGAAGTTCGTGACGCATGGCGCCGCAAAGTTCGGGCCTGTGATCTACTCATTACCGACCTTCCTTGTGTACGTTTCATATCGGTCATGGTGGCGCAGTGAAAGTGTTAAACTCCATTTTACTTGGCAGACAGAAAAACAGTATTCAGCTGGAGATTCCCGACTCCAATAGTTAGGTTCTTCAACAAGAACTTGGAAACCTTCTAAAGCGCCGCTTTGAACGTATCTCGTACGAACGAAGCACATTCTTGATAATTTTTCCAAGGAAGCTATACAATAACCCGACTCGTGTATGGCCTGAAAGTATACGATTTTGTTTGCAGGAAGTCATTATGTGTTACTCAATTAGCAGCCTTGAAGGCCCTCAATGCAGCTCCGCCTCGATGCACCCTCAGCACATGTAGTTTAAAAGGGCATCGCCAATAGCCCACCAAGGGTACTGAGTATAAGAGGGTACTGAGTACTGGAAGTGCGTCGTCTAGGTCAATAGTTCCATCTCGTTGCGAGCGCGTCGAGTCTAGTACGCCGGGAAAAGAATAATATTAGGCACGGTTATAGCCAAACTTAGTGACTTAGTTGAAGTTAAAGAAGTCACAAGCATCCTGTCAGAAAAGCACTACCTTGGATTGCCGACAGCGCCACGGCAGTTTTTTCCGGAATGATGAAGAAAACATATCCGCAATATGTTGTGTCTTTTTTTTTGACGGATTGGGCAGTTCCACGTAAGAGGAAAAGCTATCATTGAACAGCATTGAAGCATCTTTCCAAAAGAGAGCCGCCCCCACCATTGAAGACAGAGTACAAGTACAATGTTAACTCCAATGCTAAATCCTACCGCGATTCGCATCGATTAAGTTGCTCGACCGTTGATGGCGTGCTCTAGACAGCTATAAAAAAAACGAGCGTTGATGACATATGTTTGTTTGTCTGCATGCCATATATGATTGAAGAAAAGGATGCACGTACGAAAGTTTTATTAACGTTTCGGTCCACCAGCCGAAACGTTAATAAAACATCTCGTACGTGCATCCTTTTCTTCAATCATATTCCGAGCCGGAACCATCGATCTTCAAACCCAAAATATATATATATATATATATATATATATATATATATATATATATTCTGTATTTCTCAGCCGAATTCGTATCATGAGTTTTTGTGAGTATTTTTTGTTCAGCAGACGTTTGGTACTATTTTCTGAGCCAAAACTTTCCTTCGCTTCAATAACAGATATTCGAGGCTTATTCGCACAGTTTCCGTTGAATCTCCCTATGCCAAAGGCAAGGGCGAAGCGATGAAACTGTTTCTAATATGTAGGAGTACTTGTGGGTTTGTTATTCTTTCTGAGTGAAACCTGCCTATAATGCCTTCTTCGCTGTGTACGAAACCCAAATATATAAGTAAGTGCGAAGGTCAAAGCATTGCCGCCATAATGACCGGCACACTGCAGGTCTGAGCACGACGCAGCCGTTAAATAAACAGCAGTCACCCGAAAGTTGCTTCAAATAAGAGCAACAGTATTGACATTTGTACTTCCGCCGCCAGCTTCACTCGCATCTCTTAGGGATGTCTCGTCGCGCGCTTGGAGTAAACTTTCATGCGCAGCTTGACGAAGTTAGACAGACAGCTGGCGCCCTTTAAACTTCGCCTGTGAAAGACGAAAACTCGGCACGCTGAAGTTGATAGCACTCGGAGACGCAAATGCCCTTTCATTCCTGCGCTGCGCACTTTACAAACTTGTTGACATGTGAATATCCGCGATTTCTCGAGGATGTGCAACTGTCGTTGTTCTTGAAGCGGGGCCACATGCTCGTTTATAGTGCCAGGTGCACAGTCTTTGGAACTTAACTAGAAATTGATATTTTACTGTTACCATCATTGGGGTCTCATCTGTTCATGCTGGGCCATTCTGAGTCATGCGGAACTCTAACAGATGAGCTTACCATAGAGTTTCTAAAATTAACTAGAGGGAACTCTGGCGCTGTGATCGTTCAGCCACCATAGGAATGATGGGTAGTACACGGATTTGCCTAGTCTTTGTGCTTGCGGGCTTCGAACGCACTTGTGGCTCTGTTTATTGCTGTGTTTTGGTTTTGTTTCGAATAAAAGAACGGACCGCTGTGAACTTCGTGAGCCGATTTGAATTGATGAGCCTGAAAGGTTAAGGTGGTGAAGCGTAACTGTTTAACCTTTGCTGAACTTCGTTTTGCGGCAAAGCGGATTCAGGTCACGCGGAGCCAAACGGAGCCGAAAGAACAGAGATTAGACATATTCGTGTACTATCCATCATTCCCATGCTGGTTGACGAGCTGTGCGTTGCAGCTCCCATAGACACTAGCACCAGAGTGTCTTTAAAGGGTTCAATTGTTCATTTGTGAAGCCTGCTCGAAGTATCTCTGTTAGATGTACACCCGGAAGCAAAATACTCCGCTTCCGGAGGACGGTACCGAAATGAACAGCTGCCTCTTTAGAACGCAGATCTTTCTGTGTTTTTTTTTTTTTTGAGTTACAGAAACGCTGGGCACTAGATATGTGCTGCCAAGGCGGCAAGCGAGTTGAGCATGTCTTCGTTGGTGCTGTAATTATCAAATTAAACACGAGGTTGCCGGTTGATAGTTGATGGGAAATCCTCTGTTCAGTGCAAACAATCATCAATCATTTTCCTCGTTGAAAAAAAAGTGGCTGTACCGATGCACATATCTTATTGCAAAATTATTGAAGCTAAGATGGGGTTATACTGATATGCACACACCAGCGAAGAAACGATCTTGTGACTCTCGCACAAGTAAAACTGTTTAAATTAAACAGATAACTTCAATACATGCACTCTATGCAAACAAAAATGGACACAGTCACTATAATTCATAATTGGCATCAATCTTTATGAAATTGGGGATATTAGCTATAGCATGTTTTCCAAGTGCGACAGAAATTATTCACCAAAGGATGCTGAGAGACAAAACAGTGAAGTAACACGTGCGTTTCGGTACTCAATGCGTCTCGTGCCCAATTGAATTGAATTGAGAGAATGTGACAATTCAGGTGTGTATCTAAAATAAAGGGTAAGCGCCACTCAAGTGCAGATCCGGCTGCGCACTATGCAAGCGCGGTTGGTGTTCTTTAGGGCTGCACAATCATTATGACAGCGAATCATTAAGAGCAAGACATTTGTGCATATATAATGTCTGTCCGGGTAGCTGAACCTATTATGTACTTGTATATGTGGTCACGGTTTATAGCATAGTCATATCCCGACACCTCGAGCAGCAAGCCAGGCGATAAACCAGGACAACATCAATCTCCGGCTTCATGATTGCAATTGCGATCGATCTATCTGTAAGAAGACCGCTGATGCCGTAAAGCTGCTCGGTAGGACATATTTCATCGAATCACAGGACAACGCCATTGATAAAGGAAATTGTGCAACAGTGAAAGCCACCTTAAAAAAAAAAACAGTGCAGGAATGAACAACGGACAAAAAAGGGAGCAAGGACAAGCGCTGTGTTTGTTCCTTTCTTTGTCCGTTATCCCCCTCCTGCGTTGCTCATTGTAGATCAATTACCAACTGTCCCAATCCCAAACCTTGCAGCGAATGCCACTTGAGGACAATAAGCATTCCAAGTTTAGCCCAGGCTCTCATTTGAAGTTTGATCGAAGAATTGTAACAGCTTTGAAAATAAAGAATAGGTAGTGAGGGCCAGAACAAAGGGTTTAAAGAAAAAGGACAGCGAAGCATAAGTAGTTGAGACAGAACACCTATTAAGCACATGTCGAAAAATGATTAGAAAGAGTTGTGGGTAATACAGCTAGACTTCCTCAAGTCAAACGTCAGGTTCACCACCTGAAATTTACTATCCTGAGCAATAAGAGCGGGAACACGCAGTCACGTGGCGGGTATCAAAATAAAGAAAACTTGTAATAAAAAAAGCACAGCACCACTCTTTGCAGCGCGTCGGCGCTTAAACGTTCGCTACGATATCAAGCCATACGCTACGCGTGTCGTCATAGCAGACGCGTGGGGGGATGTGACAGCAGTGCTTTGAAAAGAGTGACCCTTTTATATTTATTTCTAAAGTACCATCGAAGCATCGCTTGAACACGGCTTTCAGGCTATTAGCCACGCACTCGCTTTATCTCATATAATACGTCGCCTGAAGCCGACGAAAAACGTGTCCCTTCAGTAAAATTTTTACGATATTTGTGTTCAGGTAGGGCCAAAGCAATATGGTGATAAGTGTGAGATTTCATTTTTCTTTCTGGAATCTGAGAAAATCTCCCGCTACGTTAGTTTAAATGCAATAAATTTTGTTCAGAGTGAAATGCCAGCTTTAATGCAGACTGACGCGGTCTGGACATATCATTTTACGTGTGCATGAGGATGACAGCCATGAGCCCAAGGCAATGACCTAGGTGAGCTTTTGAGGCATTTTTATGGCCTTACTGACGTCGCGTTTAAAGAGCGCTGAGGAGATTGCTGCGAACTTTGATTTAAGGTGATCACGGTGAACGTACTGCGAAAAGTACTGAAATAAAGTAGTTTAGTTTTAGTTACCCTGACAACCGATAAGCCAATCGTGGAACTTCATCAAAAGCTCACAAGGGCTTACGAGCGTGTTATATATATATATATATATATATATATATATATATGTATATATATATATATATATATATATATATATATATATATATATATATATATATACAGGGTGCTTTTTTAAGCGATACAGATATTTCCTTTAAAAATTATAATAGTTAAGCACTTGTCGTCTTCGCCGCGAATTTCTAGGCCGAGGCGGCAAGATTTCGCCTCTAATTAGGTCACGCAGAAATGGTTAATTAACAATTACTTCACATTTCAAGTTACTTTTGTGGCAATGCGTACGAATTGAAGCTAGATTTAAGAAACAAGAAAAAATTGCACCATCTCCCGCTAAAGGCAACCATGTGTAGATGTGAAGCAGCGGGCGCTAACGCTTACACTGGCGGCGGCGTTGACGCTGGCACTCATCGCAGCGTTGCGCAGGAGAGAAAACTGGGGAGGCGCAAAGCAAGCAGTGATGGAGCAGTGTTTCCTACTGGAACATGCCAATCGCTGCTAATGGGCAATGAGAGACATAAGACTCCGACTGGACACAGAGATCCGCACTCCGCTTTTAGTTAACGCGCACGCTGCGAATTTTTATTGTTCAACAACGCACAGGAGAAATCTCCCACCGGCACCACATTGGAGGTCAAGATCCATTGCCATATATACGGGGTGGCCAGTGAACTGTTGTGCAGCGCGAGCAGTCGGTTTTTTCAACCAAGAAACTCGCTAGCAGACGCTGCCTGCGTTGGCGTCGCGAGGCGAGAGAGGGGGGAGCGTAGGAGAGGAGAGAGAGGAGGTGACACGCATGCGCAGTGGGAGTGTGAACGCCGTGGGGAGGGATGCATAGAGGAGAGAAGGGGGGAGCGTAGGCGAGGAGAGAGAGGGGGGACGCGCATGCGCAGTGGGAGTGTAGACGCCGCGGGCAGGGGATGCCTAGAGGAGAGAGGGGGGGTATAAGAGGGGAGAGAGGGAGGGGAGGCGCATGCGCAGTGAGGGTGTGGTTGCCGCGGGAAGGGATCCCCTAAAGAAGAGAGAGGGGGAGAGGAGGTTTTTTATTTTTTTAAAGGGTTTGCGCATGCGCAGTAAGGGTGGGCACGCGGCACACCACCACCACCACCGGATTAAGCTTCGCCATAAGATGCTTCACGTCTAAAAAACAATACAGCTATAAGAAGTTGCACTAAAGAATAAAAACTCAACATCTACAGCTGCGATTCGAACCCGGACCTTTCGAGTTGGAAGGGGGCATTCTACCTCTGCATGACTTTGGTGGAGACGCGCGCCACTCTTAAAACGAGGACACATTGCAAACTACCGATCGCAGCGCCGCAAGCGGATTGACCCTCTTAGGGCTTCCCCTTGCTGTACATTGGTGCTGCGGCCGTTCCGAGCACTCTCCTGTTCTAGTACACTCTAGCCTTGTGAACGCTGGAACGCGGATGGCGTCTGCAGGATGTTCAAAGCACGAGAACACGGCCGCATTCGAAACAGAGGCAGTTCAGTAACGGCCGGAACACAGGAAGGGAACACACACAGCGTCTTCCTGTGTTCCGGCCGTTACTTGCGCTGTGTATTTCACAATGCTTCACCAACAAGCCCGCTCTATTGTAAACAGATCTTGCACGCGCGTAATCACTTCATCTCCCTCTTTCCCACCTGCTAAATCCTTTCACGTTCTCAAAAAAAAAAAAAAAACATGGCTGATCCCTCTGTCAAAGGAATCGGTATAACACGAAAGTGAAACGTGTATTCACATAAGTAGTTGAGCGTTTATTGTGCATTGTTTCGCCACAAGGGAGAAGGAATGAATGCTGCAGCAACAAATTGTAATGTGACGTGAAGAACGGCAAGTAGCTCGAACCATGCAGCGCGCACCTCAAGCAGAAAGGACGCACGAAATGAGCATACACAAGACGAGCACGGACTGTCACAGCTCGACATTTAAAGCGCGCTGCTCTAACACAAAGACGCACGAAACGAACGCACAAGCATACACAGGACGAGCGCGAACAACTGCCACAATTATTACTTCGTGTGTAAGCGGCGCGCTCCATTGGTAAACGCGGCCGCTGCGGCGAACGAAGCGACCTTCGTGCACTCTTTAACCACTGTAACTTCAAAGCAAACTTGCGGTGGAAGCAGGCGTCCGAAGCGCCCGAATGCCCCGATCAGGAGATAAGCGCGCGCGCACCAGCGACGACGCCCCGTGGAGGCGCACGCTCATCCCAGCGAGAGGCGCGACGACCTTCAGAGCGCGCGCTCCGTGACACCTTCGCGCCATCTCGCTAGTGATGACGAAAACGCGCTGAAGTAGAGGAGCTCTGAGGACCACCAACGGTATATGGTGTGCATAAATAGCTTCGCGTTAGCGAGCTGAGGAACGTATGCTCCCGTAGCCGAGTGGTTCCGCGCCGCGCGCTGCGGAGCGAGAGGTTGTAGGTTCGACGCCCGGCGACAGAACTTTTTCTTCTAATTTTTCTTTGATCTCATTTTGTTAGTTTATATTTTACAACGTCATATCCGTGACGGAAATACGTCAGAGGAGCCGTGGTGGACCCCGGCATAAAACACTTTCGTGTTAAAAAGCAAAATGACGCATGCCTCTGCCGTTGCAATACCAACGCGAACCGTTTTCAATGATTCTGCATTTCCACCTTCGCACATTTCAATTCCTTGCCCTCTCTGGGAGGATGTTGAACCACAAACTCCTGGAGTATGGCTTAACCGCACGCTCTTCACGAGACATCACTGTAACTCAGGAACGAACTAACGAACAAGTTTTGTTTCTGCGCATGTGATTCAAAGACAGCCCTCTCAAATCGAAATTACTTGAAACTTCTTGAAATTCGGCTGATCCATTGAGATCTATATTTTTTTTAAACGCCACCCATTCAGTTAAGGTGGTGTACTGCAATGAAGAATCCGAAAATTCTGAAGGGGCAATCTCCAAAATTTCTGGACATGAGCCGCTGATCCACCGTGGCGGACTAACAAATGGTAGAAAAAGAAAAAAAATAATGCAAAATGATGGAATTGTGAAAGCTTAATAAGACGAACGTTTGGTTTGCAACCCTACACTGGAAGAAAGAATACGTCACTGAATCGTGGTAGACCTTGGCATAAAACACTCTCGTGTTTAAAGAGGGAGCGCTGGTACTGCGCCTACACAGGAGTACAGTCGGTCGCACAGGCCGGAGTACGCTGACATACGTGACTTCCCATTTGCCAGTCCAGTGAGGAATAGCTGCCTCTATCTCATCGGGTAAAATCACCATGGGCGAGACATGGCGATCAAACGGAAAACTCTAGAATAGGATTATCCAGCACTCATTTCTAGCTCTCGGATTCTGTGGCCTATTCAAGACCATGTGTATAGTATCCATGAGGAACCGACGCCAAGTCGCAATTGCCTGGTCTTTCAGAGCCAATTCATAGGAAACCAGCGCTGCGTTTGACTCGGCCAATGTCTGATGCATCCCTTATAGTCTCTGCCGCTTTGGCTCCGGCTGTGGATCTCACTGGAGCTTTGGCAGAAGAAACGTAGGCACATTTCGTGGCAACATTAGCTCTTACTCATGGGTACCATTCATGGAGAACGCTCGCATCTTCTCAGTGAACGCGTATGCGATCAGTGTGGCAAACTCACTCACCGGCAGAAGTGCCCTTCGCATTGTGTGACTAAGCGCTCCTGTGTGACAGCGTGCCAATGACACTAGCGGCGGAGTGCACTCTCTCAAAAGTGTACTTAAGTTGGGCTGTGGGACAGGGTTATAGTCCGAGTGAAAACTACATTTTAGCTCTGTTAGCGCCGCCTTACTATTCCTGACTTTTTTTTTTTACATCGCAGGTAGCATTGGACTCATGGATGTTTTCAGGTACGGTTCAAAAATTTTGTAATTTTACATTTCATCTGCCTGTGAACTCAAGGAAGTGCAGGCAAACAACTGCACTGATTCTGCCTTCGCACGTCTTTTTGCGGTTATGGGCTTTAGGGGAACAAATTGAAATAAAGCTTTCTCACAAAATAAAAGCTTTTAATAAGCATATAGATTTCCAGAAGAGCACAGCTCAGGTTATTTGACACAATGTTTTCCCTCTACCTATATTGTACGGTGCAAACACTTTTATGCGACCTTAGAAAAAAGATACTGGGATTTTTCAGTAAAGAATGGAAAAGTTTAACCAGATGGACTAACAAGATCAGCTACTTTCCACTTGAAATGACCTTGAAGGTCTGTAACGCCCAAAAGATTAATGTTTTCTCTAACTGAAATTTCGCTACTTTGTTAGACTTCAGTCCGAATAATGAATAACAGGATACATGCAATTGAAGCACTTTTAACGTGTGCTAGTTGCAATCAGTGTACTAGAAACTAACCAACGATATAAAACTTAAGCAAGACAGTGTGTGACACTGGCCACACTGGTGTGCGTATACTTCCTATGTTTATCTGCTTTATAAAGGAGCATCATTATGTCTGCTTCATTTTTACAAAATGAATTTCAGACTCAACTTGACATTGTCGTCTCGGTGCACCCAAGAATTTCCGTTAACGAAATGCTGTCATAGGTTTTCATCGCCGGTCGTAGGCCGCTTTTTTGTTCTTCGATCAAACTGATATGCTATAAAGCGGCCAGAAAGTAAAGTGACATATGCTATAAAGCGGCCAGAAAGTAAAGTGACATATGCTATAAAGCGGCCAGAAAGTAAAGTGACATATGCTATAAAGCGGCCAGAAAGTAAAGTGACATATGCTATAAAGCGGCCAGAAAGTAAAGTGACATATGCTATAAAGCGGCCAGAAAGTAAAGTGACATATGCTATAAAGCGGCCAGAAAGTAAAGTGACATATGCTATAAAGCGGCCAGAAAGTAAAGTGACAATGATTTTTTTTCCCGCTAGGACACATCGTTATGTCCGGGATCTTCCTTCCTACTTTCGCGCTTGTCGCTTTTATATGACCCAAAATATATTGTTTAATAACTTTAATTTACACTATTCTGAGCATTCGGCTCCAATTCACCACTATACTCCAATCTTCCGAGTAAACGCAGTTGTCATAAGCTCCAGCAGCACGACCACGAGATTTATCATTTCGCAACCAATGTAGATATGAATACGGAACGCCCAAGGCTTATGTGAAGGGCAGATGTCAATTGCGGCGCCTTGATCGCCGGAGCTACGTCACTCGTACTTTGCGTCATGACTGTCGGTTATGATGGTTTAGTAGGTTCACTAAACACGAGCGAGCGGCCGTTCTTTTGAGTGGCCGCCTCTCCAGAACTATTGAGTGTTTTTACGCACTAGCGCTGGCGCTTTGTGAGGAAGTTGCACGAGTCTCTGGAGAAGGGCTCCCAGACGAGAGGTACATGTAAATGTACATGTAAATGTAAATAGCCGCATATTAAAAATGACCGGGAGTTGAGTTAGGTCTTAGAGATAGAAGAAAGGCAGGTGCGTAGAAAAAGACACAAGCGACCGTAAGACCTGGAGCCCTCTTAAGAAGTTTAATTGAGGAGTAACTCAGATACACTCATACGTGCCCAGTAACTACAGTGCGCCCAGCGGTTCCTTAAAAAATCACAGTTCTTCCGCAAGGGTGAAGGAATGAATGCCATAGCAACTGTTGCTCGAACGGCCTCCCCCCCCTACTTCTTTCAAGACGTGCAGAGCGTTTCCTCTTTGCTTGAGAAGCAACCGACCACAGGCCTAACAAGCGGGTGATGTTATCGCATGCACCCTACATGTGATGGAGATGGTCCAGCTCGTTTTACCTCTGCGTCAGCCGCTTTCGTCGCCAGCGCTCGCGCGCTTTGACTCGCGGGTAAATTATGCGATGCCAGGAGTGATCTTATAAATTTGGACTTTATACGGAACATGACAGAGACGGCGACGCCGACGACGACGGCAAAAAACCGTCGAGAGTGTCCATATAATTTCTATCACAATAAAACGGCGTTTTGTCCTCTTAGCAGTCCGATGTCACTTCGATCGTGTTTGTTAATAGCTTATAATAGACACCAACTGTAACTATTTATCTTGGTGCACATTACCTATACCATAAAGAACTCCATGTCCTAAAGTGAATGAAAAATGGTAACGGAGAAACATCGCGCTAACTATCCTAGGAATACTAATAGTACCAATAAAGGCAATCGTTCCCTATATCCAGCTTCTTTTGCATATGACAAGTAGACGTCCTACCTGAACTATGTCGCACGTATACTGAACATGATTAAGTTACTGTGCAATCTAGCAAACAACGTGGAAATTTGCAGTGGCCGTAAATGTTCTACCTACCAAGCTGATCACGTTGACCAAGAGTCACACAGAAGACTACATCGAAAGTCCAAATTATCCCGATGACTATTACCCTCAAGACACACAAATTCAATACAAAGTTGAGGTAAGTAGCAAGAATAAGCCTGGCATTCTAAAGATCCATATCGTAAGAAAATAGTCGCAAGAACGTAACATGCGGTAACAATGACAATTGTTTCGGTGATTCAGTTCCTTCGGACAGCTTCAGCTTTAGGTCAAAGCGAAATATTCGATGATCGTTGAATTGGTTTTATCAGCTATCCCTGCCACTTGACATGACGGCTTCATTTATAGTTATACCAAATCATAAGGCTTGCAAATTACGGTATACCTAATAAAACGTATGAAATGAAAGAGGCTCTCTGCTCTCACCTAGGAGCCAAACGCAAGGAAGACAATGTTAACCGGACATTTCGAACATTTTTGTAGAAATCCTTCAGCTGTGAAGTTATAAACGTAACGTTTTCTTCTTTATTTCTACATTTCTAAAACATCTTTCAGCGCAAAAATTCCAGCATGGCACAAAGAACACAGTGTAGATGTACTGAAGACGGAATAATTGCTCAGCTTTTATGACTGAAAAAAAAAAAATAACAGCGTGATGCCGCCGCATAGCAAATTATTGTTAGAGTTCCTTTGCTTAAAAAGATTAGCGCAGCATACATTTCTCGAAGAACAGTTCAGACGTTAACGTCAGTAAAGCCTGACCCGAATACACAGCGTGCTTTTTTTTTAAGGAATACAAGTTTTTCCTGAAAAAACTATAATAGTTAGGCACCTGTCGTCTTCGCAGCTAATTTCTGGGCTGAGGCGGAAAGATTTTGCCACTAATTAGTTCAGTCAGAAATGATTAATTAACAAAAATTTTAATCAAATTTTCATTATCAATTTGAGGGTGGTTGTTTATATGGCGAAATCGTTCTACATCACAATTTTAGGCGAGCCTAGCTTTTAACAAGCGAAAATATCGCGCGTAGTTTCAGGGATACATCGTCGATTTTCCGGACCGCGATGCCGGAGAAACCGAAACTCAACGCACCGGTTGCGCCGGAAGGGCGATCTGTGTGCTGCGTCACGCCGGAACGCCTCTTTGCGTAATTCGAATGATGGCGCGCCGCGCGAGAAACGATGTGTCATCTTACCAAAGCATGGCGACCAAAGATCCTTCGCGCGTGACGTGCGGTGGTTGTCTGATTCTTTGTACTTTTAACTTCTGAAAGGTGCAAGACTCGAATATTCAGTCGAAAGCCTTTAATGTCTCATACTCGCAATGACCGGTGTCCGGTCCCTTAGCACGGTGGCACCTGCGACGTATCCCTCTCACGCGGGAGGAAAAACAAGCCTTATGAGCGCTGGAACGCGGATGGCGTCTGCACGAAGCGCAAAGCGTGAGAATAAGAACGCATCGAAACGGAGGCAGATTAGTCTCACGTCTCGCAGTAATTCGCATCATAAATTAAAAAATAAAACGCACACACATTGCGTTCCGGCGTGACGCAGCACACGGACCACCGTTCTGGCGCACCCGGTGCGTTGAGTTTCGGTTTTTCTCCGGCATCGCAGTCTGGAAATTCGACGATGTATCTCTGAAACTACACGCAATATTTTCAATTTTTAAAAACGAGGGATGTCCATAAATTGTGACGTAGAACAACTTCGTCATATAAACAACCGCCCTAAGAATGATATTAAAAAGTTAATTAAATTATTTTTGTTAATTAATCATTTCTGCGTAATCTAATTAGTCGTAAAATCTGTCCGCCTTGGCCTAGAAATCGGCTGCGAAGACAACAAGTGCCTAACTATTATAGCTTTTTCAGGAAAAGTCTGTATTGCTTAACAAAAAACGCACCCTGTGTATCGAACTTGTGAAAACACTCGAAATAGTTCGACATATCGTATAATTCTATATAAAACTATATAAGAATCTGCCGCATATTCGGTGCGAATTTTGGTGTTCAATTTCGCGGCGCTGCTTAACGGTATTACGAGGAATCTTAGCTTTACGGCGATGTTTTGCAATAATGTTTTTTAGTTATTTCCCCCCTTTGTAATTTAGAGTGCAGATAGTATCACAGGTCGGCGAACTCACTCATGAGTCGACTTACTCGGACTCACTCAGACTCAGATCGAGCCGTGAGTCTGAGTCTGAGTGAGTCCGAGTGAGTAATATTTTGGTGAGTTTGAGTCCGGTGGAAGAAATGTTTCGTGAGCGTGAGTCCGAGTGAGTTCGGCTCAAGAAAATTTTGGTGAGTGAGTCCGAGTGAGTCCAAAGCGCAAGATATATTTCTTGAGTGAGTCTCAGTGAGTTACACCTTCTTTCGCCGGCCTATGGATAGTATGCAGCTGCAGGTTGCACGCGAGAAAATATGGTATCCATGTAAACAGCATCTGAACATCTTCGTGCGCAGCTGTGGGCTCTTGTCGGGCGACTCTACCGAGAGGAAAAACCCCAATCATGAGGAAAAGCCAACTTTTTGGATTGTTTCGCAGTGTATCAAGTTTTTAGGCTATACTTGTTCGATGTAGGCTCAAATTTTCCTATGCACTGAGGTTAAAGCATTGTCCTGTCCGCAAATAGTTTGATATAAAGAATAATTCGATTTATCCACGCTCGATATAGTCGGATTTCACTGTAGCAGTATTTCTGATAGTGGTCGTGCAATCTGATGCGTATTATGTATTATTTTCAGTATATCGACTTTCACTGATACAAAAGTAAAAGGGTACGAACTTGTGATAAGTGCTTATGCAGAGCGTTAATGAAGACCTTAATTAGTCAGTGGTGTGTAATTGGTTTGCACTGTCACTTTCGCACGTTTACGTTTTCTAGAGGAAACATTGTTTTATAA
>JALIZH010012055.1:0-156171 GCA_030522465.1 Rhipicephalus appendiculatus | reverse complement strand
CCCACTCGTGACCTGGAAGTATCGGGCACGCAGCTTTAAAAGGAAAGGCACACAAGATAAGATAAATGATTATTGTTTGGAGATTAGACATGCTCCGAAGAGTCCAAACTTTTCTTAGTCTATGTATCCGGCCATTGGCACGGATCAACACAGCAATCACTCTGGTTGGAAAGCAAATATTACGCATAAGCCCAGTGCTTCAGTACTGGGTCTTTGCCCCGTAAAGCAGCAATATCCTATCAGCACTGCAAAAAATACAATGCAGCAGCTCTTTGCGAGGACTCAATTCCTCTAAAGTGTGCGGGTATATCGGAGTCAATAGACCAACAGTCACTGAACAGAAAACCAGGCATAGAAAGAACTTTATAAAAACCGCCAGGCCTGCGCAGAAGGCGCAGCACAGCCACAGCGAAAGCTGGGAGAGCGGCCTTTAGCCTTTTTAAACACTCTTGGGGCAACTACTACAAGCCCACTTGCATGGTACCCACTACACTATAAATCATCATAATTTTTGTGTAGTGGGGAAGCGTCTACTATGCCATTCTTCATCATTCTTCAGAAAAGCGCGGTGCCCGCTACACTCTTGTAACGAATATATGTGCACTTTGTTGATGCTGTGGTTGACGACAATGAAGAATTATGCCTCAGGCTTTTGTAATGGGTTGGAGCATTGAACGACCCACTCGTTGCACAATTCGCATTGTGTGACGCCTGGTTCTTACTTTACTGCTCTAAAACGCTTTACAACACACGTTAACGCGATTCCTTACCCGATATGAAGCCTGCCTAGGGTCAGTTTGCACCGCAGTTTCAAGCAGCGGCGTAGCTCAGTGGTAGAGTGCTGGGCTGCCACGCAGAGGACCCGGGTTCGATTCCCATTCTGTCACAGGTGTTTTTTTTTATTTATTTAGTTTTTTTTCTTATTTCGTGCGATATTGGTTACGGACACCGGCGGCGGCGGCGGACAACTACGGCGCAGAAACGACCCTTGTTGTGATCTCATAACAGCTTTCGCTGTAAAAGTGCCAAGATTTGTCACACACCTTTCAATGTGAAGCAGTATGTAGGACTTTCCAGAAAGTCGTTCTCTTTAAAAGTTTTGATATGTGAATTTAGCAAAATTATTTTAGAACTGAAGGATTACAATGTAAAATGGTGCTGACTAAACAAAGTTCATAAGCTGATAAGCAACTGCCCTGTGGTTTTTCTTGTAACCCAACCTAACCCCACAATTATCAACTCTCCTGTAGTCCCGAAAACAAATAAAAAGTGCGTCAAAAAATTGAAAAATATATATCTAAATACTTAAACATCTTTATTCAGATTTAAACAGAGCTTCTTGCACAGATTATTAATATGTAAACCATAAATGAATATGTTTGAATGACTAAAACTCTCTTAACGATACCTCTCATGTTTCAATCACACCATGGGCCCCATCAGCTAGATATTTAGCATCAGTGAGTTATGCTGAAATTCATGCAATGATTTGCAATATTACAAACTACATCAAAATCTGTAATATGTCTTCTTTTCATTTTTCAGACCTGTCGTTCGAAGATCGGGTCTACCCGCCACGGCTGCCCGAGTCTAGTCACCACCAAAGTACAAGCGTCTTTCAGTCTTTTTACTTTTTTTTTTTCTCTCTCCTATTTTTTTGAGGACAACAGCCAGAAACGTGTGCCTTATTGCCAGTTTCTGTGTCACGCTGAAGAACCTTTTATTAAAGACGACAAAAAAACATGGTCGATGCCTTTGTATGTGTGTGTGTGCAAACATTAATTGCGGGGCTTTACGTCCCAAAACCATGATATCATGTGGGATGCCATAATGGAGGGATCTGGAAATTTCTGCCACCTGGTGTTAACATGCGCCTAAACCTAAGTACACGGGCCTCTAGCATTTTGCCTCCATTGAAACGCAGCCGCGAGGCCGGGAATCAAACCCGTTACCTTCGGGTCGGCAGTTGTGCACCATAGCCCCACGACCACCGCGGCAGGTTGTGTACAGACGTCGTCACACAGTGTAGCACACCTTCACATATTTTTGAGTCACGTACTACCACGTATTTCTGCTTGCAATATGCAAAAGTTGTCTCGGAAGCAGAAATGCATTCAAGGACGCTATTGACTGAGAACTGTAGTTGCAAAATTTTAAGAGAGTTCTCAACTAGGGTTCCTGGCAACTCTATGGTTCCTGGGCCTCTGCGGGTGCTGTTTCTGCGCAGTCACTAGATTCTACTTGAACAAATGCTCGACAATTCTCTTATATCAACGTGCACAGCTATTCAGTGACACAGCAAATTACGTGTAGAGTTGCGCTCAAAGGACCCCCCAAGTACACACAGCAACAGCAGGTAATATTAAATTACTTAGAACATGCCAGAAGGAAAGAAGTGTAAGTTTAAAAACACAATATTAATGAGAACTAACAGACAATGATGCCAGGAAAGTATAGGGGATATTATTAGAAGTAATTGTAATGTAAATGTGAAGAAAGAAAAGTGGACAAAAAGATAACTTGCCACCTGGCAGGGACCGAACCTGCGACCTTGGAATAACGCGTCCGATGCTCTACCACTGAGCTACGGTGGAGCATCGGACGCGTTATTCGAAGGTCACAGGTTCGGTCC
Source organism: Rhipicephalus appendiculatus (assembly GCA_030522465.1). Lineage (NCBI taxonomy): Eukaryota > Metazoa > Arthropoda > Arachnida > Ixodida > Ixodidae > Rhipicephalus > Rhipicephalus appendiculatus. The sequence continues at coordinate 153,539 of JALIZH010012055.1, read as the reverse complement.
CTGCCGGTGGCAAGTTATCTTTTCGTCCACTTTTCTTTCTTCACATTTACATTTCAATTACTTCTAATAACATCCCCTATACTTTCTTTGGCATCATTGTCCGTTAGTTCTCATTAATATTAGAACATGCCAGGAGTGACGTGACCTTGGGGTGATGTGACCAAAGCAGAAACGTCACGCATGACATTATGCCGCCACCATACTCTGAATGAAAGGAAATGTTATGCCTGTAACTGCACGAGTATCACCATTCATAATCACGAAACAGCGCCACAAAGGCTTCATTATTATGAATCCATACCAACTAGACCAATTGCAGTGATGCGATAGCTGCGTCAGTTGAGCCAAGAGGTGGAAGCTGCTACATGTTGCTACACCTTGGCAAACAATCTCACAATTTGCGCCGTGTGTATGCCAAGACATCATTATAGCACTTTTGAAGAAAAAGATGGCAGGCACTCGAAATGTATCAAGTTGGCACTGTAATTTGCATGTGGTCTTGGGAGAAGATAGGCATGTGCTACACCGTATTCAAGAAATCTCTAAAGGCCAATAACATGCGCTCAACAGATATTATTGAAGTAGTGGCGACGAGGAAATTGCGGTTGTCACCTCTTGAAGTTGTCAGCTTGGCATAATATCCATACCTATTACTACCAAAAGGGCACGACGTTAGGCTGGTGTCGTTCAGTCTCTCTTCATCGTTTTACGCGCTGTCATATACTTCAAACGAAAACTACCATTCGGGTCGAATCCTGGTCGTGGCAGCCGTATTTTGATGGAGGCAAAATGCTAAAGGTCTGTGTACTTAGATTTAGGTGAACGCTGAAGAACACGAGATAGTCAAAATTCAGAAATGTGGGACTGGCAAGTGCTCCAGAAAGTTGTTATGCTGCTCTAAAGTGGGAATTTTAGGTGCTCCAGAAGCTGTGCTGAAGTAGCTCCAGTCAATCACATCACTGCACTTTTCAGTTCTATCGCATCACTATTTTGCAAACGTTAGTGGCCCCTATTCTCTCTTCATCGTTTTACGCGCTGTCATATACTTCAAACGAAAACTACCATTCGGGTCGAATCCTGGTCGTGGCAGCCGTATTTTGATGGAGGCAAAATGCTAAAGGTCTGTGTACTTAGATTTAGGTGAACGCTGAAGAACACGAGATAGTCAAAATTCAGAAATGTGGGACTGGCAAGTGCTCCAGAAAGTTATGCTGCTCTAAAGTGGGAATTTAGGTGCTCCAGAAGCTGTGCTGAAGTAGCTCCAGTCAATCACATCACTGCACTTTTCAGTTCTATCGTCACTATTTTGCAAACGTTACTGGCCCCTATTGCCACTAGGGGGGGGGCTAGTAAACTACGACTTGCCGCTTCACAGTCAAGATTATTTTGCCAGTCGCTGCTGCCAGCAGGGGTCCACGACGACTACTGCTACACCAGTGATGTCATACACAAAGTTTCCTGTTCAGGTCGCATGACCCCAAGCTGTTGTGCAAATGGATCTCCCGAAAATACCAGTAATATGGGAACAGTACTTGCTACACGAATTTTTTCCATGCAGTCTCCACAGTAAGTGTTGCAGCCCATATTGAGCATGACTGCACAGTGCTCGGGGATTGGAATGAGACTGCAACACTTGACTATAACAACTGGTACGTGCACTTTCTCTAAAGCTGCATCATGTCCCTACGTATCAGGCCAATAAAGGTAATATAGGCTCCGATGCAAGCGTTCAAGCCCGAAATATGTTGTAAGACGTTAACTGAAGGTGACAGAAAAGGAAGCACATGCATTACCTACTCGAACCAACAGACAGTGAAGCCAAGGCAAGTATAGGAGCAATATTTGTAGTCGTTATATGAAGTAAGTATAGGGACATTCTTGGTATTAGATGTAATGTGACATTTACGACATAAATGTAAAGACATCAGAGTCGATAAAACGACTTGCTGCCAGTAGGGACCGAACCTACAACCTTCAGATAACACATCCGATGCTTTGCCAATCGAGCTAGACCGGCAGTCTTACGCCTGTCCACATTGCAGGGTATTTCTATGCATGTAAGCAGAATGATGTAAGGTACACCCAGCAGCAAAAGTCTGTGGGACACGAAATGCTCCAGAAAGCCATGTTCCCGCTTTGAGAACATACTGTCCAGATAAATGTTCCCAGCCTGTTGTTGGTGTTGCAACCATATGCAGTCAGCAGCTATATTAGAAACATTACGCAATAATTAAGAAGATATTCCTATTTGTTGTAGAAGCATTGTCCCGTAAACTTTTGCCATTAGGTGTACAATCCAGAGTTGCATTTCTCACGGTACGAAAATCTGGTCTGGCCGTCGCAGAAAAAAAAGCTGTTCTCATGCGTACTGTTCCTCGTCAAAGCAGGCAATGAGGGCCTACAGATGCCACCATCTACACTGCGGTATTCTGGACTGGAGTTCTCAGTGAATACTGTACTACACAAAAGATTGGCACGCATTCATAGGTAAAAAGTCTGCCTTTATACTATTTATACTATATATAAATGGATGTTCCAAACCCAATATATATATATATATATATACATATATATATTGAAGCCAGCTGTCTCTAGCCCTGAACAAATGCGTAAGAATGTTATACAAATAAATATATTAGTCATAATTTCTCTGTACACATGTAAAATGAGTGCAGCACTGCTACAGCTGACCTGCCAAGGGGAGGCCCAGCCCCTCCTTAAAAAATGGAAGCCCCCCCCCACCCCCCACGGGCCCCCCCCTGACTTTAAGCCCTGGCTGCAGGAATAAGCAAACAATGCCCAAGTCACCATGAAATGGGATTCCCACAATGTACTTTTCTAGCTATCTTTGTACCCAAATCTAGCATGCTCCTAAAAACGTAACCAGCACTCGTAATTCAATAATGCACATAAAAGTATAGCCAAAGGAAGGCTTCCATCCTCAATTGATCATGATCAGTAATTTAACTTCTAGCAGGCGCCGATTGGCTAAGCCAGCAGTCTCAGTGAGACAAGACTGAAGTTCGGCCAAGAAACTACACAAACACAGGTAAAGAAGATGGCGCCATTTTTTTTTTATAGCTTGTGCTGCTGCTGGGGGGATGGAATTTACACAGGCAGATTAGAACTGGATCATTTGTCCCTGAAAGGAAAAAGAAAGAACACACCATTAGTGCCAAGCCACAACAAATGCAATCTTAACATCTACAAATGTCAAGTATTACAAGTATGCTATCTTGACTCACAGGTATTAATACGGAAAGCATGCGCACTAGTCATACTTTAGACAGCAAAATCTTTACTTGACATATTGCAATGCATGCAGCTGAACTGTAAAAATTGCAAATCAGTTTTCGTTGATATTGGTTCGGTTGAATATAAGGCCAAACATAAAAATAGAAGAAAGTCAATTGTTTTATCTAAAACATGAAGCTTGCTGACACACAACTCCTTCATAATTATTTAGATCACATATATTGAACTCTAGGCATCCAGAGCCACAGTGCCGCGTTCGAAGGTATTCAGTTTATCCATTTCTTGGGCGTGTGCGGAAACGGGAAAGTTCAGACTCGTACAAGAAATGACATCCTACACTTTCATCACATTTCACTGAGACTAACAAATTGTTTCAGGCACAGGAACAAGATTACCTTTCCTACTGTTTTTTTAAGGAGATACACTGTTTCAGAAGCACGTTTTTTGTTTTTTGAGCGTATCATGAAGTTTTCATAGGTTATATACTTTTAATGTGCTAATTTCAAACGTGTACTTATTGTTCTATACAATATGTAGTTTTGAAACTATTAAACACTTTATGTATTGCTAGGAGCAAGATTTCTAAACTGTGAGTGTGAGAAAGCAAATCAGCATATCACAGTAACCTGGAATGAATACTGTATGCAGTAGAACAAAAATGGATGTTCTAAACCATTTGAAAAAAAAAGAAAAAGTTATGGTACATTGAACATTTCACTCTTGCAAGCGATGTCAAGCTGGGTCAAACTGGGACCAAGCTGGGAGTGTTCAACAAACCAAAACTCTTGTTAAAATGGGCCTAGAACATGAATTCTTATTTAACTGCATACAGCATTCATATTCTGAGTAGGCTAGGCTTCACTACTTTTAGTGGTGAGCCAATGCTGGGAATTTCACAATAACGTCCTTTCTGCTCGACTTTGGATCTGAACTAGCATGCTGATGTGCTTGGCAGAGCCCGAAACATCAAACTATAATCCTGTAATGCACCAAAACTTCAACTGCCCTTACCCACTAGGATCTCTTGGGTAAGTGGAGGTGCCCACATAGCTATGCAAATAATCGGTCCACAACTGTACATTTTGACAAACATGACTTGTTCATCTCATCACCAATACACCTGAACTTTTGCAATGACAGCAGCAACATCAATTATAAAATGTCATCTGACCACAGCACAAGCTGTCGCCATCAGCAAAAGGCTGCGATCGCTGAAGACAGTGTACACTTTAGATTTGTTGCAGCAACTAACGTATACAACCGCTAACCTTGCTAAATGCTAACCTTGCAACATAATGTGCAAAAGCCAGTAACTCAGCTAGTTGTCTATACTGGCACCCCCTATTCGGGCAATACTTGGTACGCCACGAAGTGCACGCGACATCTCGTCTAATCGGACGTACCTTGCGCTTCTTGTCACCGCCAATCTCGAAGTGCTTGCAGCGCTTGATGGGCAGCTGCTTGCGGTTCTTGCATTCGGTGCACTCCATACGCAGCACAATCTTCTTTGTCGTCTTGGCCTGCACAGAGGAGAAGAGGCAAGACAAAGGCATCAGCAAGAGCACCATGAAATCGAGCACCTCCAAGTAATCAACCATCATGCACTTGAGCAAACGAGGTGTGAAGTCGTGGTCAGTTGGCCATTACCACGGTGTAAGATATACACTCCTCAGGTGAGGAAAAGCAACAGTGCGCATCCATCAGCGCAGTGACAACAGCAGATATCTAATGTTGGGACATCGACTGTCATGGCTGGCCCTGATGATCATTTTAAACCCCAACTAAGCAACAGTGGGTGCAACTTGCTATCCACCACCACCATCACCATCATCATCCAACACATCAGCAACAGCCAGGATTCTTCAAATCATACCAGTTGCGAAACTGCGTTACGAAATCCGAGCATGGCCTATAACCAATTCTGTGGGGGCCTGCAGATTGTCGTGCCATCTCAAAGCAGCAATGCTAAACACCTAAACTGCCGCAGTGACGCCCTGTGTGCGCCATCACAAGCATTTATTAGTTTGTTTTTTGGTCAACAGACAATGCGACAATGAGGAGAACCCCGCCATTTCGGCCAATGGAGAGTTCACATTTCGATACGTGGGGCCTATGGGGAGTTTTGTAACTGGTATCATTGAAGAACTCTGGCAACAGCATCCTCAAATCTGTAAGGCTAAAGCTTTGCAACTGAAGGCCCATTTCAAAGCTACCTCACTCATTTTCCCCTAACTGGTTGCATCGGCATCGATAGTCTGCTGCCGCATGCGCAGACATGCAAGTCATCTCCTATGTTCAACAAGTCTCCAGCATTACTTTCAAGGCATTTTTAATACCCCTGTCACACGTGGCAACGTAAGTGCACTTTGAGCAAGTGCACTTCGCCGCGAGTGTCATTTGCACGCTGTCACACGAGAAAGTTTAGTGCCACTCGCTGCAAAGTATACTTGCCGCCAAGTGTGTTCGCAAACCTCACTTCGCTGCAACGGAGTGTGTAGCCTCGGTAGCAGTGGCTTGTACATAAATATGCTATTGCATAAAGCGGTGCTCATAGTATTTTTAAACCATTGTTTTCGTTATTAGGAATACTGATATGTATTAAAACAAGTCATACTACAACGAAAAACCGCAATCCTCGCCCTCTGGCAGTTTATGTCACGTCCGCTAGGGGGGATGCGGGAGCACATGCTGTGTAATGGCCACGTCTGTCGTGTTGTTTACTTCCTTGCACACTTGCACATGTGTAGGTCACTCGTTCTCTAGTCATTTGCGATGGCGTGTGCCACTGGTGCTACTTTTACAAAGACAACGTGGTCCGACGCTGCGACAGGGGCGCAAAAGTAACAAATATATGCTGCGCTACTAATCCGCCAATTGCCACTGTCATTTCCAAAGTACACTTCGCTTTCTCGTAGCAGCACACCGCCAAAGTGACACTTAGTGAGCGTAAGTGCACTCACTCAAAGTGCACTTAAATTGCCATGTGTGACAGGGGTATAACTGGCCCATACCGATCAACCTAGGGACCTCGAAAAATCAAGGAGATGCACAAAACAAGAGGGAGAGGTCGATGACCCAAAATAAAAGAAAAAAACCCAAATGTGCAAGGGTTTTATTAATTCTCAGGGCTGCAGTGGTCATACACAGGTCTGAATGACTTGCAGTAAAGCTTTTAGGATGCCAGCGATCATTGCTCACAATTATAGCGTGCACGTATAAACTGCACATGCACACAGGAACAAAATCTGCTGTGACCCGCAAAATATGTTGTAGGGTTTTCCCACACTTGGCACGCTTTAACCGCATAACACTGTACGACGGCGAAGATAACTTTGCACGTGCTGCAGCGTGATGCTATCGCGAGTCCCTCCTCGAGATAAAGATAACATGTCACACTGTAAATAACCAAGGCCACAAACAAACATCCCGCGGCAAACTATCGTGGTTCCTAAAGGCCCGAAAGCTTTTAGTACTGTTGCCATTTGTTATTTTCATTTCGGATGGCTGTTCACTGGGATATTTACGGCCGCTCCCGTACAACCAGGAGACTGGTCAGAAATCAGGGAGTCCCTTGGCAAATCGGGAGAGCTGGCAAGTATGCTGGTCAATTCGGAGTGGCAGCCGAAAACATGGAGCAATTACTCCGATTTCACGAATCCGAATCTTCCAGAGGAAAACGTTAACGCTCCGCGAGGGAGTATGCAGGAAGTCCACTGACATGCGACAGAAACTGGTATTGGAGGCTATTCTTCGGCACCAGATGCGACGAATGTGAAACTGGGCAACACAGGCTATTTCTGCCCAAATCCGCGCCTCGGCGATGAAGCAAGTGAGAGACGATCCGGTGCAAAGCGAGTTGATCCGAATAACGAGTCGAAGAGTAAACCCAGTCCGACCGAATCGATTGGTGAAATTTGAATTCGTTTTGTGCACTCACGTGACCAGCTGTGTTAACATAAAGCCCCACTGGTCCCACCTCTTTCTGATACAGTTGAACCCCTTTATAAGAGGAGTGCACCGGGGACCAATTCTTGTCTTTTATAGGAGGTGTCTCTTACAAATAGGGTACCACGTTTGCATTTTCTTACCAACTCTTATTTCTTAGTAGGCCCACTGGTGTCTCTTATACCCATTTGTCTCTTACATCAGTGTCTCCATATAAAGGGGTTCGGCTGTACAGAAATTGCAACTGGGTGCCATAGAAACGTCTTCAAATAATTAACCGGTGCACACTCAAGCGAGTGAAGCTTCCAGCTGCAATACATAACTTGCATGTGACGTCACAGACAAGTTCTCTGCGCTGGGTACCTGAAGGTGGCGGCCACCATGACTTTTTATCGCATTAGAGAGTGTCGGTGCAGGGGAGGACGGGGTCGTTCGCTCCCTGCCTTCTTTTGTACTCTCTCCGCTTTCTTGTGTTCGCCAGCCGCGCCAAGGGGAATACAAAGGATTGGAGGGGGCACTGTTTCTTGCTCCGCACGTTTGAGCAGGTGTTTACGCAGCATCTCAACCCCATGGTACCTGAAGATGGCGACCACAGTGACGTACGTCCAAGTTATGTATAATTCGCTACTTCCTGCAACAGAATGGAAACGCATGGCAGCTCCACAACTGTGAAAACCTGAGGAAACGAGTCACACGGGCCACCCAAGCGATTCCCGTTCGTGGAGTTCCCACTGCTCCGTTTACCAAAGCGTCAATTACACCAATGTTTGAGGCGAGCATGCAAGGGTTTCTACCAGCACGAATAGAATCTTGTTGGGCAGATTCACAACCTCGGCGTGCGCTACTTTTGGCTGTGCTATACACTCAAACCTTGATATAACGAACCGGACATAACGAAGCAAGTTAAGAATAGTTTTGTCACAGATACAGTGTTCTTTAATGTCGGTTAGAACGAATTTTCCAATATAATGAAATATTTTTGTGGCAGATGCGAGTTTGTTATAACAAGGTTTGAGCGTATCAACTTCCTGCGTGTTATGGCAGTTGAGATACGTGTCATCTGCAGCGAGTTCCGTCAGGTTGTTTACCCTGTCAGATGTGGCCATGAAGCGACGCAGTGCCAGCGCAGGGGGAGGGGGCATTCGTCACTGGGCGAGTGCCGGTGGCGCCCTACTCCAAAGTCAGTCCCATGTTTCCGAAACACTTTGGTGTTTTCAAGTTTAATGCGATTACTTCTTGGTTATTTTTGTTAATTATATTACTTCAGACCTTGTTTGTTCATTTCAACGCTGGTTTGGGCATTGCTAGCCTTGTTATGGCCTATATTGGAGCGCTTTACTGCGAAGCGTGATCACGGCACACGATATATGGATGGAGAACAAGCCAGGTCCCCTCAAGGGCTCCACACTTCAGAAGGTACAATTTTCGTGCCTGTGCTACTTCAATGCACTGGTGACAGATGACAGACTGTGAAAGAGACCGATTGAGACTCCTGTAACTGGGAAAATTGAATGCCCCATCAATGGCTGGCTGAGAAAGTTAGCATGTTTATTGCCCAATTTGTACTGCGAAACTCGTATGCTGCCAATGTAAGGGTCTTCAGGGACCATGACAAGCTGCCTAGGACAGCTTTTAGCCCCGAAGACCATCCAGAATTCTCAGGTGAAACAAACTTTTGATAGATTGATAGAACTGTGCCAAAGACACTGCAAAGCCAACCGAGCACAACGGGAACCACCAGGCTTTGCACAGTGGATGAAGCCTCTTGCCTGCGGTGAGAATGCCGCTGACCCCGTAAATGGTGTTAAATTTTTGCGAAAATGATTAATGCACAACCTCTCCACTTTTGGCTGCACGGCTTGCGAACAAGGTTGTACAAGTCTGTTGTGGTCAAGCGTGGTGGTCGTGCTGCAAGTTCTCGTGCACATGCCAGCAGCATTCCAAATTTGTCTCGGTGACACTGAAGCAGGTTGTTCGTGGCATTGAATATGGCATGATGCTACCACATTGGAGCACCAGTCCAGTGGGAAACTGGGGACCTTGACGTCGTGTGCAAGGAATCTATACAACCATTCATTTTTTTTTTCTGTATCATACAGGGCAACTGCTTCGTCTGCGTTTTGCTGAATACGACTACACATTTGTCCAAAAAAGTAAATAATTGCATGATTCCATTATTTCTGTGTGGTATGCTAACAAGTCCGACGTCCTCTATTCAGTGTGAATAGTGATAGTGATTGCTTTAGGTCACAGGAGTCACTAAGACACCACGGATGCAAGAAAGGCGCTCTCACCTTCTTCCTGAAGATAGGCTTGGTCTGACCACCATATCCCCTCTGCTTACGGTCGTAACGACGCTTGCCTGCATGGAAAAGAAGTCCGTCACATACATGCGTAAACTGTAGTCACAAATTGCGACACTTCACCACAGCACGTGGGTTACCGAATATAATTTGGTAACAAGTACGTTGTAATGAGCGTGCAAGTGAATTTTCATCAGTCAGATGTATAGGGTCACACACATTTAGGGGAAATGCCTCGTCAGTATTCAGAATCGGTACATCTTCAACATTTTTATCTACTTCACAGGGGAAATGCATTTCATACGATACTGACAATGTCAATAAATGAAATAGCTCTTAAAAGTTTTACACTAGACCATCAGCCACACTCAGTGCGTTACCCTTAGCCAGCTTCAACAATCGGCACACATTGTGAGAAACCGCTGAAAAACTGCTGCAGTGCTGACTCACATGAAATGCCGAAGCACCGTTTACGGCAAAGTGAGCATTTCCAACATCAGTCACCATTATCATTCTGAACCTGTTTTAGTCAAATGCAGGTCAATGACCTCCAGTTCACCCTATCCTGTGCAAGCCCATTCCATTTCAAGCCTGCGAACTTCTCAATTTCATCACTCCATCTAACCCTCTGCCTTCCTCGAATGAGTTTCCCATCCCTTGGTAACCATTCTGTTACTCTTACTAACTATCGGTTGTCTACTCTAAGCATTATGTGGCCAGCCCAGATCCATTTTTTTCGCTTGATGCCAACTACTGTCTGTTCCCTGACACAATTTGCCATCCTCTAATCTCTTAATGTTACTCCCACCAATTTTTGTTCCATTGCACGCTATATGGTCCTAAACCTTTAAAGACGATAGTCTTTCTTGGGATACTTGAACACAGAAATTTGGTCTGTCTTTCTGTCTGTCACACGATTCAGCCACCCGGCCAAAGTTTAAGCACTTGCTGAATGCCGAGCCATCTTGAACTGGTAGCTGCGTTCATACTTGTGAACATTGTCGATCAAAAAGCAAATATTACGCATATCTGAGGCGCAACATCAATACGTAAGTATTAGGTGGTGTGTTCCTTTACTAGAAAAAAACATAGATACGTAATTCTAAAGACTCTAGCGTTTCTTAGGCTGCGCTGAAAGTGCGACGCTATGCACGAAAAAAGCCCTCTGCCGACGACATGGTGCTGCCACCTGGCAGTGGCCCTGGGTTCTGCACAAGCTCACGTTTCCCAACAGCTGGCAGAAGACTATCTTTTGACGACATTTGCAGCAAAGCACGCAGTTACGCACCCAATTCTTTATCTAGTTGCTTGGTTATTCTTGATGTTAACACCGATTCTTCATGCAAGCGCAACAACCGGTAACTCACACAGGTGTCACTTTTAATTGAAATTTGGCCCCGATACGCATTGAATTTCTTGATCATGATTGGCTCCTTTACACAAGCTGCAGAAGGGCAGCCAACAAATGTTGAGAAATTTGATTATGATCAGCAGTGCAGCGTGTGACACCGGTAGCAGCTTCAGCCAAACCACAGTTTCAGTCTCGGAAACTAACAACGAAACTTCACTGACTATGGTGAAAAGTCAACCCTTGCAGTTTCTAGCCATTTGAAAAGTCCTTCATGCGCGCCTGCGTCTTCATTTGCGAGGGCCCATATAAATTATCTGCATTGATGCAATGTTTTTTTTTTTTCTTTCTGCGCAGCACACATTTGTAATAGTAGTATATGGCTGCACCATTTGCACGACACGCTGGGATGACAGCTCGTAAAAAAGCTCGCTGGTGTTTTGAATTCACCTTCAGAGGCAGCTGCTACGATGATGCCGTGGGTGACTCAAAAAGCCGGAAGGCAATTTACTGAACGACTTGAGTGTTTCTGGAAGTTGATTCACAATCGAGACTGGCTTGTCCGGTGCACGTTAGTGCCCGACAACTGCTGAATACAGCTAAGTCGTGTATGAATGGCACGCAGTGTAATAAGAAAATGATTCTGGCATTACAAGTACTCTGGCTGGACTCTTTTTAGAGGCAAACATCAGTGAATCCATTACTTTGCAAGTTCACACCTTGAATTTGCATCAGGTGACAAAACTTACAACATTTCAGCCTTTTTGATTACTTGTTGGGTGAATGTAAGTGCAAAAAAAAAGTGTTGGTAATGCACACTGGTACGCATGACTGCAAGATTTACAACACGTAATCGTGAAGTGTTCCAGCAGTTTTCGTGTATTACCACAAACCACAGCTCATCGATCGTACTGTCACATGGTAACTCGCAGATGACAAACGCCGACATACCTACTAGCACTTCAAACAACGCATGCTTTAGAACTATAGCAGTAACTGCAACGCCATGGAGTGATAAAACACGATGCATTGCAATACAACACAATGGAAGAACATTTGCATGCACAGCAGTAGAGGCATAGGCCTAGTACTAGCATTTCTACCAAGACGCATCTTTGGCAATCACTCAGTTAAGACCGTCGAAAGCGAATACACTCAAGGCACAAGTCACCCAATGATCATGCAAACATTACGTCAAGACAATTGACGTGCAAATAACGCTTTACGTAAGAAGCAGTTTTACAACTCACCCTGGGCGTACAGGGAATCCTTGCCCTTCTTGTACTGTGTCACTTTGTGCAGGGTGTGCTTCTTGCACTTCCCCTTGCAGAAAGTCCTCCTCTGTTTGGGCACGTTCACCTGACACGGGCACACACGCACACAAAAAAAGACACGATTAGCTCAGACGTAATCCTTGTCACGGCGTAGCGTCGAGCGATCACGCAAATTTTCAGGGGACCCAACAACCCGGCTACAGAACAGAATGAGGCCAAAACTTCGCGAGCAGTTTCCTGTTACGCATAGTTAGCAAAGAGATACATAAAAAATAAGAATAATGCCCGCAAAACAACGATAACACTCGTCTACCATGGCAGTCAAATCTAGTGCCAAGTGCGCTCGCCGTGTTGTGGCAACGCGGTTTTCGACACCAAAAATAGCTCAAATATTCGTCCCTACCATATTATATATACACGAAACGAAGGTTCGAGGATCCCTCTACAAAAGCATTAATTGTGTGGGCCTCGATGGAGGCGTTTCGGATGGGATTAATTACGATTTATCGCGAGAGCCGGCACGAAGAACACACACGCTTACCATTGTGCCACTTTCTAAAGAGGAAGTCACGTGCCGCTCTTGCTACGACGTCGCCACTTTTTTCGCCTACGTCACATCCGGCGCGGGGGTAGCAAAGGGGGAAGGCACTGGAAATCCTCGTCGGCAGCTTCGCTTTGGTCATTGTAGACGCATTGAAGTTAAGTTCCCAGTCTAGGCCTCAGTATTTTATTAATTGTTGCATCAGTTTTTCCCGTTATAATTGCCGGTGCGAGACGTGTTTGTTGGAGTTTAAAGTTGGGCAACGGGGGCTCGCTTGCGCCGCGCTCGCTGCACGCGCCATTTTTACGAATTTGAACAAAGGAGAGTGGCTGTGCGTCGGCTCTTCCCCGCAGTTCGCACAGAAAACAGCCATGAGTTCAGGCGACAAGCAAGCCGACGTTGCGACGCAGCAGGCCGACGAAGTCATCTCGGCCAAGGAGAAGGGCGCCGGCGACGCCAAGACGGAGAAGTCGCCGCAGAAGCGGACTTCGGCCGAGGTGAGCGAGCGAAACGCCGGCTCCTCTCTTGCCGGCGCGCTATGTCCGTTGTGCAAGCCTTCGGCACACCGTCGGCCTGCCTTTGCCGCTCTCGATTTCCACGTCGCGGACCGCCGTTTCAGACGTCGACTGCGACCTCAAACCCGACCCGAACGCCTCGGAGCTTTCCACGGTGTTCTGAACTGCGCGAGACGTGCGCGAGTTTTGCGTTAGCGCTGCCGGAGGGGGGGGGTCTTGAATTAACATCAGTCATTATGGAAGTGATGGTGCGGGGGGGCAGCGCTAAGCCTAACGCCGGCTGCAGCGCTGTTCTGTTGGTTTTTTCTCGCCGCTTGTCGTGTTTTCTGCGAATGCTTCGACGCCTGTTAGCGTTTTCAGCGCGGGTGCACCCCCCCCCCCCCCTCCCCTCCACTGATCACGATGTTCCGCGGACGGCACACCGAACGCAAGCTATCAGCCTCTCCCCCCACTCCTCCAACCATTCCAAACCTCTCCAGCCGCTTTCCTTTTTCTCGAAATAAAAAAAGCGTCGGCTTCCGTCGTGTTTACGGCCTTGCGTGAGCTGGTGGATTCGGCGGCTTATTTTTCTTTCGCTTCTCGCGTTTCCATTATCTCGGAAACGGAACATAAAACGGGCCGAGCGCGTTCTTTTTCGGAGCTCGTGCATCGCCAAGTCCCGAGATGCCGTTCCAGCGCGCGCTTTTCGCATTGCTTTTTATTTGATTCGGTACCGGGTTTCCGTTCGCGTTTTGAGATGCTCGCCGGCGGTCTTCACCGCGAAGCCCCTGCGTACTTTGATCCACGAAACTACGGGAATCGCGTTCGTCGTTTGTGTAGCACGCTCCGCAGCTATAACTTACGTTCCTTTTAAATTCGAGACCGGCTAGTTAGCGTGCGTGATATCGTGCCGGCGAATCGCGGTTGTCTCGGGACTCGTGGTGTTCCGTCACCCCCCACGCATCAGTCTGTTGTGCGGCCGCTCGCTGGAAAGGTTCCGGGTCAGGTCGCTTCTCTTTTCCGCTTGTTTCGTCGTCGGCGTCGTCCGCCGCCGCCGCGCAGTGAGGGTTATTTATATTCGCCCAGTAGCGACCGCGCGCCGATCATTCGCCCGCCCTCCGCCTGTTATGACGGAAAACTCTTCGTTTTACGTGTTGATTACTTCCCCGCTACTTACCGCCCCTGCCTGTTCGTGTGTAACGCTTCTTTTGTGTAGTCGTAGGAGTTCGCTTGCGATTTTTGACGACGGGGACGGTTTTTTCCCGCGCCGGGTTTTTTTATCGTCGCCCGTGCACCGGTGCCGACCGCAGAACGGCAGAGATAGAGCCGCACTCCTGTGCGCTGGCTTTACCGCGCGATATCTCGGCGTTCTGCCGTATTTTCGCTTTCGTCGCCATCTTTTTTTTTTTCTTTCATCTTTACCGCGGTTTCACTGTGTCCGCCAGACCCCCGACTTTTGTTGGCTCAACGGTTTTCGCGCTTTTCGTAATCTTATCTGCTTTTTTTGCCGGGCCGTTGTGTGAACGGAGCCGGCGCCCGACGCAACTTTGCTCGGTGGAGGAGGGAAGGGAGTAGGCGGAAAAACAAATGAATGCCTCTCCGGAAGCCGTGCTTACCAATTTGTAGCGGGCGAAACACTGAACAATAGAGAGATGTCATTATAGGGGTATGCCTAGATATACGTTGAGCTAGATAGATAGACGCAGATGGTTTATTCTTGTTTCGAGAGTGTGCGAGGAGGAAAAAGAAGGAAGTCGCGATGGGGGGAGGGAGAGGGGGGGGTTAGGAAGATCAAGCGTCTTCGATTCAAGAGGGAAGTTAGTAGATGGAGGCATTCGATTTGACGGTCCCCGTGGTAGATGCACTCCCCGAAGAAGCAGCAAAATAATCGATAGATGGTGTCGCCGGGATTGGGGAGGGTGAGAAAGTGGCCGGCGTTTTTTTGTGGGGGGCGATCGGAAAGACGGTTAGGTTTTGATCGCTCTCGCCGTCGACGTACGAAAAACCAACCTCGCGCCGATGTAGCGAGCGCGCCGAATGAGAGGGGAAAGCTTTCGCGGCGGGGGGCCTTAGAGACGTCGTTGCTTTCGGCGCTAATTTTAGTCCGCGATGATGCGTACGCACGTAAGCTCACGGACTCGCCTTCCTCAAAGCCCTGTTGCACGCTCGGTCCCCCCCGTTCATCGTCGCTAACGGTGCGCGGCGTCAGTGGGCCAATTAGCGCGAGCGGAGTGTTTGGCTTTTGCCCGTCGAACGATGTCGCGTTCGTTCCTTCCTGGCTAGCCGTGGCGTCCCTCTTTTTTTTTTTTATGTCCATTGTGTGCCGTCTGTTCTGCGACGTCGGCCGCCGCAGCCGCCATCTTGCGTGCCGGCCGGCTTCGTTTCCTGGCCCGTCCTTCACGCTCACCTTCAAACGTGCGCGCGCCAGCCGATTGGTCGGCGCGCGGGACGCTCCTCCGCGCGCCATTGGCGGGGGCCGCTCCGGTTGCCGTGGCAGCGGCGCTACGTCACGCGCGACGTTCCGTTGCTATTTGCTTTTTTCTGGGTTGGGGGGCGCCCGGTGTGTCACTGCGACCCGCGTGGACGCAATAAAATGCAAAAGATGGCCGTGAAAATCGCCGTGCGCGCTGCCGTCGAATGCGAGGTGGCGCGTGGAGGCAAACATTCGCTGGTGTTTGCGCGAGTTGAGAGAGCTCGTGAAGGCTGTTTATTGCATTTAGCGATCGTCGGGAGTTGCGCGTTCTTTTGAAGGCGTGCGGTGTCGCTGTTTCTGAGAGCGCCGTTACATTGCCACGCTGCCGATGCAAGCGCCCCTTTTCCCTCTAGTGGCAGGGTCTTCGTAGTAGTCGCACGTTGGGGTTGCTGCGGTGCGTCGCCTTGTATGGGCTTGTGTGGGCGCCTGGGTGCATGTGACGGCGGCACACTAGGCACGTGTCGGTGACTGGGCGCTCGTGTTCCGTCGTCATTTGAGCGGCAATTTGCGTATAATGGCTGCGCGCCGCCCACGCACGCTGTCATTCGCCTTGTGTGTGTGGTCGGTAATAAAGGTGTTGTATACGCGATCGACGCTGCAAAGTGCGCCGGGAAACATACTTTCAATAAAGCCCCCCTCCCTTGTTTTCTAACATGGTACCCCGTGGTGTTCTTTTTTTTACTCAATAAAGGTATATAGCTAACTTAGTGCGGTACTAGTTTTGACAAATTGTAATGGCTTTGCAAATTAAAAAATGAGGAGCAACACATTTTTAAGCACAGGCTCAATAATTCATTCTTCGAGTTCCAGCTCCAATTGTACTGTGTCAAGTGGAGATTGTGACACTTTTACTTTTCTTAATATTCACCCAACAGCAACAAAACTTCAGCTATGCTTGAAATGTTTATCTTGATTACAAATATGTAATCAGTTATACAGTGAGTTGCATAGTTGTTCTGATCATAAAATGTAGGCCTTTTGGCTCTCACTTTTTCTAACTTCCATATTTATGAGCTATGAATGGCTCGTACTCTACCCCCTTTAACTGTAAAATGCCAACAACTTGCTACAAAGCGCATATAATACGTGAGTGCAAAAAAAACTAGAGCATAAGATGTCATAAAATGTTCATGTTCTGGGACATCTTAAAGTACCCATAAAAACAAAAAAAACTCTGTGCATTAAAATGCAGAATCAAATGCAACTTGTGCATTTCAGTCTGATTTATGGAGAAAACAATAGAACTTGACTTAACCTTTGAGAATGACGCAAGACCCGTTTTCGCCGGGCAGCAATGGTAAACACTACGCCGGAAAGTCATTCTTAAAGACAGGCAATTTGAATTGGGCTGATAATTATGCACACTATCATAACAAGGTTTGCTTTGAAAGTAAGCATTTCCCTGGCTCGAAACAAGTACTGCAAGGTTTCTTAGAGGCTCTTTCAACAATCTACCCAGACTATTACCTTTAGCGTCACTTGAATTTAGATTTAAGAAATCTAGTATCAACATATTTCGTTTGCACAACAAACGCACCACTGTAGCTATTCCTTATCACAAAGTGTTCAGTGCTTAGGTACCTTCGTTAATGTGATGGCCATTATAAGCATGCATTCATTACGTGAAGACATGGCGGCAAACAGTTGATGCTTTGTTATATCTGGATTAGTGTACAGCATGACCTCATTTGTGCATACCCAATTCTCACGATCTATGTGCTCTTTCAGGTGTCGGAAGATGATGACGTAAAGAAGAAGGTCCAAAAGGTGCGTAAAGTGTCTTGCTCTCGCAGTCTCTTGTTGCTCCGGTCTAGCTAGCCATTCCCAGCATTTGTTATGCAACAATGCAGAATCGGAGTAGTGGTGTTCTGCAGGTATGTATCACAGGACAGATCTAATACAGTCCACATTGCCAATTTCCATCTCATACCTCCTCGGCACAGCGATTGTTTGCAACATGGGCACCTGTGTTGCAGGAACAGAGTGTGAAAAGGGGATTCTATTTCATAGGTGTCCAAATTCTTTGCTGGGGCCTGGTGAAAGTTTTACATAAAGGAACATAGAAGAAGCGGGGTTTTACTGAACCATGGAATCCATGACATCACAATGAATGTAGTAGCAATGGAGTGTTAAAGGGACACTAAAGAGAAAAACTATTTTTTTTGCGTATTAGAAAAGTACAATTTCACAATCCCGAAAACGCCACTCTTACCGTGAGACGGCGCTTGGAAAGCGAGAAAACGTGCGAAAAGAAAATGCGGGTAGAGATGCCACCTTGAGATTCCCGCACCAAACACAGTGACGAAGATTTTGACGGCATCTGCTAGGTCCCACGTCATTCCTAATCGATAAAAGTTAAGTACATTGTCATCTGTGGGCAACATAGACCTAATGTATGAAGTTTCAGAAAATTTCATTGAGCCAATGTCACGAAAATACGAAAAATACATTTTGAAATTCATGACGTCACGTTCGGAGATTTCGGCGCGAAATTTAAAAACGAAACTTAACCTTGATTTTCTCCGCTAATAATGAACTCATGATGGTGAAACCTTCGATATTTATGTTCTCAGAGTACACTTTATCAATCTAAACCAATTCATTGTATCGCTTTAGCATCTTTGAAGGAGCATGTAAGAGCTGCGACATTCTCGCGCATGAAAAACTCAAAATAAGGACCACTGGTATGTGCAGCGCCCTGTCTCGGAGAGCTTCCTGTAGGAACCGAAGGTTGTTTTCATCAAGTAGAAATCGCGGACACATTTGTGGGACTACACTCGTTAGCATTTGCGCAATGGGGCTTTCTATTCGCTTTGTTGCCAAGAAAAGTCCACAACCATAGTAACAGATGTTGCTACCATGTTATATAAAATATGGAGCAGTGAGGCATAACGAGTGCACATATGTTGCATTTATAAATGACTCCAAAAAATGCTTTTTGTCGAATGGCATATCCGAAATGTTCATTGCGAGTGATTTAGCCTGAAGACCCGACTGTTTGGGACACTGGGCGTTTATTGCAGCTTGTGGCATTCAAACTTGTATTTGGTTTTTGTCTGTGTATTAAAGAGACTATTTGAATTTTGGAATAGCAACCATTTGCTCAAGGCCAAACCATATGCGCGAATATCTGCATGACAGTAAAGCAAAAGTGATGAAGATGGCCATCGTACAACAGACCACATGGTCAATGGGCCTTTTCCGGGTAGGTAGTCTGCGCATGCGCGCCGGCCTCGAGGAGGCACACGCCATGATTTTTGGTGGCCAAAACACGACGACAGGTGCGGACCAAGCGACATCTGGCGTCACAAACATGCAAATGTTTCCCCCCAAAAAGAGGCGCGAATGCAAGCCTCGGAGATTGCCTGCCGGCATGCGGCGGACAATTTCGGAGTCCACGAGCCACCAGTTTTGATTTCAGCTGTCTCCACTGGAGGTGCTGTTCGGACTAGGAAAAGGCCCATTGCTCCGTTTTGCAAATCCATTAACTGTCGCTCGTCACCGGGAAGTTTTATGACCGATTAGGCGATAGCAGGAAGCCAGAACAGGATGTATGCGAGTGGTGCACTGCACAGAAAAAAACAAGTAACATAACGTTCATGCACGCCAGAAGGGGAAAAAAATAACGCAAGACTTCTAGAAATATTTTGTTGCGTAGTACAGCAAAACTATTGCTTTACATTAGATGCTGCTGGCATCATGTTAGTGTCAGTACAGAGCAGCCATTCATGCAAGCAACACTAGAAAGTCATTGCCGAAGCAGTCGCATGGAATAGCACTTGGTTTGGTAAGCAACAGCTGTCTTGAGCGTCATTGTTGCATGTAAATAAAAATATTTTCAGAAACAAATTGGCAGTGCAATAGCAGATAATGCTTGGCTTGCACGGATTATCTTACTGTTTATCACAGTCTTAATGAGAAAAAGGACAACGGTAGCTCATTTCTTCAGATCAGTGTTTATGCTCACAACTTATTGTTTCTCGATTCTTCGTACAACTACGTTAGCTCAGCGTTCAAGTTTTAAGGTGTCGCACTGCTATGCTTGATCAGAGAGCAAGGGTGGTCAGCATTCTAGTTAGTGTAATGTGGTGGGGGGGGGGGGATGCAGCTGCCTTTGCCATGTGTTGCGTAGGGGCCGACAAACGGTGGTCTATTGGTTCCTTCCGAGGGTAGGTCAGAGTGAGTACAGCAGGGAACTGAGTGCTGTAATAGACTCGGAGGCATAAGGCAGGGGCAGGTGGTGTAAGATAGATTGTTGGCGATTGTCAAGAAAGGCTCGTATAGGACTGTGATAATTGGTGGAATTGTGCTATGTTAGTTGCCGCTTTGTGAACGAGTGGTCGCAGCAGAGCTGGTATGATGCGATCTCTGCACTGGCAAACTGGGCGACATATTCTGCTGTTGTTCATGTCGCATTAGCGATTCACAGCGGCTGCAGCAAGGCATCGCACGATATACTATACTCTGCGACAACTTATCTTGACATTAGAGTGAAGGCTACGGAGGCGGGGCTTCCTCACATTCGTGTTCTCTGCTAGTACGGCAGCTTGCGACTGATTTCGGTTTCGCTTGCACGCATCGTTAACACATTTAGAATATTGTATGCACGAATAATGTTAATGGGAGATACATTTTGGTGGTTCAGTGTACATTTTAGCACCATATTACCAGCATATTTCTCATGGAGAACTAAACAGCGCATTTGCGGCCGCACACTGACCCACTACGTCATGGACTCCATGTTTACTTTGGAAAACAGGCGTGCTGGGAAGGCGGCGCTGTGTAAAAAAAGGAAAGAAAAGGAAGGCGTTCTTGCAAAGTGAACAATAACTGCATTTTACTCGCGACTTTCCGCAACTGTTTGAGTCTCATAATAGAAAAAGCAGCATTTATTTCGGCGAGGCTAAATGAGAAATCATCGGTAAACTTAAGGGCTATATTTTTGTCGTGGTAGCAGGCATGCACTTCAGTTCTGTAGCTTCCACAGTGCTGCCAAGAAAAAGTTGTCGCCGAGTATAGCGACAGGCCGTTGAGTCCTGTTGCCGTGCAATAGCTTGGAGTGTATCCTTTGCTGTGTTCAGTTTTCGTTGAGTGTCTTTCTTAGAACACTTGCTTACAAGAAGGGAGATGTTGCATCTAGCCATCTTTAGTAGCACGTTGGCACTTATCACACCAGTTGAGTTGAGGAGGCTCTGAAGGAACTCATATTAGGCACAAATGCTCAAGCAGAGACGATGATGCTCGGGGGGGGGGGGGGGGGCTCCTATTTCAGTATCTAGCAAGCAGGAAATGCTGGGTTTTTCGTTCAACTATATTTTGTTGGACATCGTCCAAGTGACATGTCGTGGGGTTATCTTTACTTGATCTGTCCGTTATTGTTACGGTTGTTTCTTACGGCACCCTTGGTTCTGTACTTCGGCACAAGAGCTGCTTAGATTGGGTCATAAGAGGCTATTCTGTCTTGAGTGTGGGGCCATAGAGCACTTCTTACGTCAAAACTGTGTTTAACTGGACAAATTGCGTAGCTCTGCGAACAGAAAACCCTGAGTGCAGGTATGTGCCACATGAATGGGGAAAACCCCACTGCCCACCACTAGTCGACTTAAGGTGTAGTTATCCACGAGCAAACACTACTCACCGCTGGCCCACTAAAGAGTGAATGTGACAGAAAAGATGCATGGTGCTCAAATTGCTCAAGGTTGTGCACGAAACGCCAAGCTTATCATATGCTGCTAAAATGGGAAGGAGCATACACTAAATTTTCAAAAAGTTCAGTGTCACCTCTGTGCTGTTTGCTTTGCTGGTGATCCACCTTCAGAGTAGAATCGCTCATGAATTTTGATAGATGGTGCTGGCTTTGTTATTCCTGTGCAGTCAGATATAGCATTTCATATTAGCACTGTGGTAAGAATGCTGAAGGTAGTGACAGGTTGTGAATGCGTTCGTTGTGTAACTTTTTTTTTCCTTTCATGTACCTGTCCTACCTGGTTACCCGTAATTCCAACAGACGGACCACAAAGGTGAGTTAATAACTTTTAATGCCAATTTCCAGACTTGAGTTGAAACTGAACTTGGCGAGCACGGTGGCTTACGTTGCGGCTCTTGCATGGGACACATTAAATTTAAGGGTACTTGTGAGGGAATGGTCAGGTTTGCCTTAGACGAGGGTGTACCTCTGCATGATGTGAGCCTTGGCGATTCTATTGCACATCTTACCATCCCTAGGTCGTGGGATAAGGCCTTGGACACTGTATTTGTCATGGTCCAATTAGTCTTGATCCCCACTTAGTAAGCACTTCCACTCGCTAATATTTCAGTAAGAATGTTTCATGCAATCTGGAAAGAATACATGAGGCTCTCTGGCCAACTAATATTGAACTCTAGTTGTGGGGTTGGAGCAAGTTTGTTCCAATGACAGTGAGCTGCATGTTCCAACGAGAGTGGATTCAGAACGGTACTTGGGAAAAGCCGCTAGGGAGTAGCTGGAAAGTCTGCCTGGCATAGCTTCTTCAGTCGACGGGAGTTCTGTTCCGGTCATGGATTAGGAGGCATTGCTTCGCGTAAGAAATAATTGCTTGCCTGTGGAGTCTGCCGGCCGCTCTGAATATACTGTTGGAATTCGGCATAACTTCTCATTGCATGTTTTTTACACCCCACCGTTTCTTCTTGCCTGTCATTATGAATAGCATTCAAAACCAACTGCACCTTAACAGCTTTTATATAGAACTCATTATGCCCAGTATCTTGCTGGTTTAGGTTGGGCTACTACATTTAGTTGCTGTATTGAAGACATTTCAGATGAATTCATTAGACGGAGACATTTGGTATTGCCTGCACCATAGCTTCGTAATAGTACATTTGGCGTAGATCTGGCACTACACTCAAACCTCTTTATAACGAAGTTGCATCTTACACGAAGATAAGTTTGTTATATCCGAAAATTTGTTATAAAGGTATAATTTTAACACTATACCTGTTGCAAGAGTACTCTTCATTTGCTTCGTTATAACCGATATTTCGTTATATCCGCATTCGTTATATAGAGGTTCGAGTGTGTAGTTATGGAAGCTGCAACGCAAGGTGCTTCAGCCCGCATGGGATTGCTGGGTAGTACTAACGGAGTCAAATGAAACCCAAACAGCGGCAAGCATTTGCAGTGGTACAGTGCACACCCTCCAATCGTCACCACTGACAGGTGCATGCATCCGGTTTGGCAGCACTGCGCAAATATGTGTGCGTCATTGGGGATGACTGGGCAGTGCGCACTACGTCTGCGAATGCTTGCCGCTGTTCTGGTTTCATTTGATGGCAATAGTACATGGATTTGCCAAGCTTCGTTCTTTTGGCTCCGTTTGCCCTGCAGCCGCATTGTCGCAAGCCAAAGTTCCCTAGTCCCACTTGAACATCTCAGCCCTTTTAGGTTGACCAATTCAAATCTGCTCACGAACTTCACAACAAGCCGTTCTTTTATTCGAAACAAAGGCAAAAGCACCATGATATGAAGCTGCAGTCACGATGACTAGGCAATTCCATGTGCCACCCATCATTCCCATTGTGGCTGAACAATCACTGCACAACTGTTTCATTGCTTCATGTCTCTCTTCCTTGTTGCCACCCACGCAGACAAGAAGGAAAACGGGGAGGCGGATGACAAGTACGAGGAGGGCGCCGGTGACGATGGCGAGGGTGATGATGATGACGACGATGCAGTTCCCGACGGCGAGGACTACGATGAGGAAGGGGATGACCCCGAGGGAGACGACGATCCCGAGGACGATGATGAGGATGACGCGTAAAGTGGCTAGTAGTGGGACCGACGACGACGCGCCGCCGCTGCTAAAACGCGCCTTCCCCTCTCCTCTTCCTCGCCACACACTCCCTCACCCCTCTCCTTCCGTCCGCGCTCTTCTTCTCCGGGGATAAAAAAGCTAGGGGGGAAGAAAACCCGCAGTCCCTTCGGCCGCCGCTGCAAGCGACGACGTCTGCCGCCATCATCCTAGTGTCCCAGCAGTCGTCGGATTCGTCCTTTTTTTTTCCCTTCGTTCGTCGGCCACAGCTCTACGCCGGTTTGGGTTGACGGCTCGACGGAACGCCCGCCGGTGAATGACATTTCGCCGCTGCCGCTCCTTCCTCCGCTGCGTGTGTGTGGCTGGGCGTGCGTGAATTCTTTTTTTGTGTGAGTGCGTGTGCGTCTTCTGCTGCAGGGAGCGTCCTTGAGCCAGCCGAAGGGACTGGTCCCTTTTTCCCCCCCCCCCTTCTGTCTAATCCCCATTCCCGGTCTCCTTCTCGCTCTCCCCTTTCTCCTCTCTTCGAGCGGTCTCTTTGTTTTTGTATTGTATTTGAGTTTCGTCTCTCTCATCAACAACTCATCGCCGTCACACACACACACCTCCCGCCGTTGTTTTTTTTTTTTTTTCGTTCATGGTTTCCTTTTTTTCACGGCTCTGAGGAAGACGGAAAACATTGGGTGTGCGTTCGGGACAAAGAAGACAGTGGTGGGTTGCCGAGGTTTCGTTCCTCGTGTATCTGTCGCACACTCTTCTGATTGGTTTGTGTTGGGCTGCCTTGTTGTACTGCCTTCCTTGTATGACGAAAGTGTTTTTTCACTGAAGCTTTATCCGGTTTTTTTTTCCCCCCTTAATTTGAGAAAGTGCTTGTTTATCCGTTTTTGTTCATGTGGTTGCAGCATGTCTCCTTTCTTCACATCACGAGTCGGACATCCAGAGTTGTTTTCTGTTCTCGACGTCATTCTGTCACCTCGCATCACATGCATCATGACGAAACAAAAACAATTGTTGAGAGACATTGTGCAAACTTTTTGAAGTCTGGCACTTCCCCTCTTTATTATTATTTCTTTTTTTCGCAAGGTGCAGCTTGTAAAGCATTGCTCTTTTGTTTCGAACCATTTTCAGGTGTTTCCTTGTCATTTCTTTCATCTGCAAATATGGCCCAGTCATATTGTAAAATGTGTTTCAGCGACTCTATGTAATAGATCATCGTTCTTTTTTTTTTTTTTCACACAAGAAAATGGCTCTTTTGAAGTGTCATGGCTGAATGTGTACCGCAGTTTTAAATTAACTAAGTCTCAGCTATTGCGTGGTTGTTCAGGGTGCTAGATGTTTTTGTTGCCAGGCTTGCTGGCATGTGGGGGGCATCTGGTGTTGAGTGCCGTGCGACTGTTGTGACATTTATACGACTGTGTTCAAACGTGTTTGCGTATAGGGTGTGGTGTGCGAAACTGCATGCGCATTTCCTTGGCATCACTTTTTTTTTTTTTTTCACTGAATCACCGCTCAAGAAAACAAGCTTTGGATTTCCTCTTTTCCCGGTTAATTACATTTTTTTTCTCTTACATGAAATTAAGGGCATGCACTTTTCAATGCAACCACAGTGTTTATATTTCTTTGTCGGTGGGAAATGCGAAAAAGAAAAAAGGAACCACATTGGATCAGCCAATAAACTATGTCATTCGATTTTTGCATCATCACCAAACTATGGCCACGAGTGTATGTTAATTACTTTGGTCCTACTTTTTTGGAGTGTGTGTGTGAGTTGCTTGCAACTCTAGGGGATGGAAATGGTTACTTTTTTTTACACTTGAATTTTCCTAAGCTGCGATGGTACCACTGTAGAGCCAGCTATGTTCGAACAAGTCTGCGATTAAGTTTTCGCTCCCTTGAACCCAAATGTCGTCGTCGGGATCAAATTTGGCTTGGGTGGGGGGGTGGAGCTTGTCACAAAGCCCAACTTGTACATTTTTGCCAAAGCAAAACTAAAGCCATCATCACCTTGATAAAGTTTCTTGGTGGGGCTTTTCAGGTCTGCACGAGCCAGGAATGGAATAAAGCCCCCCAGTACTATTGCAAGCTTTCTTTGTAAAGCCTGTTCTGTGTTGTGAAAGAGTGAATAGAGCTTAGTGCAGGAGTGGTACAATTGGACCTGCCCATGTGTTCATGTAGGTTTAGCAAGCAGCACGGTGCAGTTTTGTGCACTGTGGTGAAATGTGCGACTAGGGGGGGGGGGGGGGCAGGCTCGGGGTGAGGTCCTAGTGCCATTGTGTTTGGAGCGGGTTTTCTCCTCACTCTGGTTTCATTTCCATCCCCTTTAAGTTTTCTGGATGACAATGCACATTTTGTTGGATTTTTTTTTTCCTGTGAATGGAAAGTACTTTCACACTGTAGATACGTGATGAAAAAAAGAAAACACGATAACGAAAAAAAGATGCTGTGTGGTGCTCACGTTACTTCACATGCTTAAAGAAAACCTGTCAACTCCCAATTTGCTTGGGAGATTCGAATTCGGAAAAAAAAATGGCAGCTTGCACCAGAGGTGCATAGCAGAGTCTGGTCTACCTAGTCCCGCCATGGCTCAATCTCGGTTAGGCTTAATTAGCATAACTAGGCCACATGAATCGAGTATCTCGAGTGGGCTTAATTAGTACCAATTGGACCTAATTAGCCTCAACTTTGTCAGTAATTCCTACCTTTCTGGATGATGCAGTTTTTTGCACTGTGGTGAAACGTGCGACTATTGGTTTGGCTACTATCCGTCGACAAACCCGACTGATATTGCAGGTGCCAAACCATTGAGCGCCATACCTGCAGAGCTCTGCCAGACTTTATATAGTTCTAGCCTTATTGCAAATTCGATTTTTATAAATTGCACTTGATTGTGCCCTGCTTGATTAGCTCTGCTTTATTAGCTTAGCTCTGCTTTATTAGCATTAGGCCATATGCAACTTGAGTATGCATCATAATTAGGCAACGAGTAGGCCACATGCAACTTCATATTGTAATTTAGCGCAACTTCGTAATCCCTTGAAACACTCGCACACGCTTACACTCGAGAAACACCACAGGCAGACTCCATCCACACGGGCACATGTGACAATATGCAACTTAATTAGCTTAGTCATCATTGGGATGGCTCAATTAGCTCGACTCTGAGTAGTAATTAGCATCTTCCTGAACTTTGCTTCAGTAGCGTAGCTAGAAATTTTTTTCGGGGGGGGGGGGGGGGGGGGTTCAGCCATACTTTATGTATGTTCGTGCTTGCGTTTTATGTGTGCGTGCATATATACGCAAGCAAAACTGAAAAATTTCGGGGGGTTTGAACCCCCCCCCCCCCCCTGGCTACGCCACTGCTAGCCGGCTAAACCGGTTCGTGTCGTTCGGTGGCATCGTGAGCTGGTCGCCAGCGATGTCTGATTTTATTATCGCAGTTGCAGTTGTGGTGCTACGTTTAGTCTGGCAGAGCTCTGTGTATGGCGCGCACCGGTGTGGCACCTGCGATATCTGTCGGGTTCGTCGACGTATAGTAGCCAGACCGACATAGTTCGTGAAGTTTTGATAAAACAAGCGATGTCTGCTAGCTTGCGAGGCGTGTATGAACGCGCGCACTGGCCAGCGTATCGGTGGCTCTCTAAACGATATGAATCGGTAAGTGCTCTTCTGATGGGTTCAGTACAAGACTCCATCCCAACGGGCGCATGGGCGTCGATGGAAGAAAAAATCGGACCTTATCGGAAGTGTTGCACGAACCCTTTAAACGGACGTCTAAAAGATTTCGAACGAACAGTTGCGGTCAAGACATTCTGCGGTCAGACATGGGTTGCTATTCTGGACTATAGGTCGGCAACAAAATTTGAGCTCACTCGGACTCTGACCTCAGACTAATCGTTTTTTCAGCCGGACTCGCGGCTTGAATTATAGTGAGTCAGGCGTGCGCACAAGGGGGGGGCAGAGGGGGTACCCCCCCCCCTAGTCACCTAAGAAGGGCGGGGTCATGCACCCCCCATCCTGACTCGCACATTTGATCACTATAGGCACCGGGCGCGGGGACTGGTGGCGCCTCTTTCGGTGGCGACGGGGAACTAATGGAATGGGAGTGCCGAAACGGGCGCAGGCGCTTGCTGCGGGGGCGCGGGGCTGGACGTTCGTTTCTCTTCATTGTGCTCTCGTCACTTGTGTCGTGCGCTGCCGAAATCTACGTGTGCGCGAAGACTGAAGATTACAATATCTTAAGGGTCGGCGAAAGATCGAAAATAATTGGAAAACATAACAGGAACGGGGGCGTGCAAAACTACAACTGAGGAACAAGTGCAATCGGCGAAGCATCCAGTAAAGACGAGAAGGGAATGGGAGACGTACGCTCTATTTTTTTAATGTTAGGGGACAATGTTAACGTATAGACAGAATAACAAAGTATTAGGATAAATTCGGCAGATGTGGGAACCGATTTTATGCGAATCAGCGAGTCTATGCTGCATTTGTTTTTTTAGCTTTAAGTCACGCGTAACGAGGTGTATCGACGTGTTTTTGTAGATGGAGTTGTGTGCACATAGTGTGCTTAATAAGCATGCCGACTACACTGACGTTTAAAGACTAACTTGTGGTCTGACGTAATGTTAGCGCTCATGTTAGAGAACAGACGTCAGTGTTATTGAAACGAAGCGCACGCTACGTTGCGATTCACAATTCGTGCCGATGCTGTGAATATCGTATACGCGTAGCGTTGATCAGAGCATAGGCGTGCGCACGAGGGGGGGGCAGAGGGGGCGGCCGCCCCCCCTAGTCACCTGAGAGAGGGGGGCGCAAATTCTGCCCCATACATTGACTTAATAGGAAGGGGGGGGCGCTGCGATGAATTTTCGCCCCTCCCTGCCCCCCCCCTGAAGGGGAACCCTGCGCACGCCTATGGATCAGAGTATTGTTCCGGGTCGAGCAACGCTTGAATATAGCTTGCAGATTCACAGGAGCACATATGTAATGTTTATCTGACGGTTATAAAAGCGGAGCCAACATTGAAATCAAAGGGGTACATAGTAGCACAATCTTAGAAAATAAAGACACGCGCCCGACCTTTCTGCTCCCTCCTACTTCTTTTCTCGTGTCTATTTTCTAAGTTTGCGCTACTATGTACCCCTTTGATGTTAACCAACTCGCCCAACAAGAAGTCTTAATAAAACCAAGATTGGCGTTAAGCCGACGTAACGTCTGTTTCATATGAGTACATGAGTAATGTTTATTACCTTGTCATGAAATTAGATAGCCAGCACTGCAACCACAATTGACGTTGGTTGCACCGACATTTTTCTTGCGCATAGGATCTTTTCAAAAGTAATTTCAAGTCATGGCTTGGCTCTGTGGTAGAATATTTGATATCCGCTCAGAGTACCTGGTTTCGACTCCTGCTGGGATCTGGATTTCTATTCTTTGCATACGTCGGGTTCACGTGGCTGATGCCGGATTTTTTGGACATGCACCCGCTTAAATTATCAATGTCTGTTCTCGCCGTTCCTGGGTCGATCCACTGTGAATCACCTGTGCCTCATACCAGCATCCCGCGGCCCGTGGTATACGCTCGGTATGTGCCGCACGTGACTGGAAAGATTTTCGCGCTACTCATACCACCATATCACAACCAGACAGCCATGTTCGTCTTATTTTCGTACCCACCTATGCCAATTTTGGTAATGTCAACTTAAGGAGGCGACCACGAGAGCGTCAAGACGTAGGCGGCTAGATAGAGAAATAGAGGCATTTATAGATAGAGATAAGAAATGCTTTGCGTTGAAAATAGAATTAGGAATGGGGATACCTAGATCTAGCTCCACATCGTAGCTTATCGCATCGTAGCTTCGTCTGCGGGGTGCACTTGCAAAGCAATTTGCAGTCGTTGTCGCTTTTATATTCCTTGATGTCAAGCACGTGGCCAGCTTCGTGGAAGCGGTGACCCTTCTCTAGAGCAAACGCATGAAAACGCGTACGCCGGCTGGTCAAGCCTTGAAAGCCGCAACGCAATGTAACTGGCATCGCCATTAGTGCACGTGCGCTGTCAGTACTCGCCTTCCCGCCATGAGCCCAACAGTGAGGAGCAGCGAGTTTGGCAGTTAAAATACAAAGGTGTTTATTTTACAACACTTTCGCCAATCGGGCCGGTCTCATTTGCAGTCCCGAAAGGGAGGAGGCATCGTGCCTCTGGTCCGCCTCCAAACGAAAGCAAACGCATAAAAGCACAGCACCACGCAAAGAAGCCTAGTCGACTGACGTTCCGACGGTGCTCCTGGGTGTGAATACATGAAAAGAAGATGTGTCATCCTTTCTTGATGACTTGGCGACCATTGAGTGCTGCCACGACCGCAAACGACTGCGGGGGAGTCTCCCTGGAGCCCGACGAGTGGCCCCGTTATCTGAACACATGTCCGACAGTCGAACGCTTCGTGCTTTGTTCAAGAAACACTGTTGCTGCCGCTTCTCTTTGCCTTGGGCGACAAACGAAACAGCTTACAGCTTGCGATTGTCTAAAAAGAAACGCCGCCGCTACTACTTGAATACGTTGCCGAAAGTAGCAGAGCCTTCTCCGCGTCGTCTGCTTCACATGCCAGTGCTTTCGCTGCCGCCGCTAGGGGCGCTTTTTTGGGAGGGGCGCCGCTGGCGCCGTACGACGGCCGCCCGGTGCCTATAGTAATGATGAAGATGAGTAGATTGAGTAATCTAAATTCGTCAAATTCCACCATTCGTCAACTCAGATTGTTTGCCGCCATTACGAAATATGACAAGATGGAGGGATTAGACAGCGTCTAGAATAGCACCCCTGATGTCACGCTAAAGAATGTCAAAAGAAAAACGTCTTGAGAAGATTGAGTTACGAAATTTTTTTTTTATTTTGCCGGAATTTGCTTGTGATGGCTTTAGGAATAATAAACAAGCTATTATAACTTTCTCTACAGCGTGTTTGGTTACCAGCGTGACGACTAATACAGAACGGAGGAGAAAGCGCCTGATAGAGCTAACCCCCGTATTCAGAAACCAGTAGCGTAGCCAGAAATTTTTTTCGGGGGGGGGGGGGGGGGTTCAACCAGATTTTATGTATGTTCGTGCGTGCGTTTGTATGTGTGCGTGCATATATACGCAAGCAAAACTCAAAAATTTTGGGGGGGGTTTGAACCCCCCAACCCCTCCACCCCCCCCTTGGCTACGCCACTGTCAGAAACGCTCCTTGACTTGACTTGCCACTGCCTCAAGGCAGCGTGTTTGAAACGCATTTGTGCTGCCTTGGCACTGCCTAAAGACAGCGCGTTCGAAACGCGTTTGTGCTGCATTGAAGGCGGTTGCAAGTCAACTTCAAGTCAAGTAGCGTTTATGAATACGGGGGTTAATGTCTCATGCTCACACCCGTCCGTCCGTCCGAGCCCTGGCACGGTGCCAGGTAGCCGCCGGGGCGCGGAAACAGACGCCGGTCGCGTCGGACTCGACAGCGCTCGCGCTTTGCTTGCGTGGCGTCGCAGGTGCCCAGCGTTTCCAATCATGCAAGGAGGGAGACGCGCGCATCGCGTTCCATTCTGACCGACCCCGTCTCAATGGACACAGGCGTTCGCGGAACACACTGTAGAATTTACGAAGTGTCCGTCATTTTAAGCGCTGGAACGCGGATGGCGTCTGCACGAACGTATGCGAACGGAGGCAGATTAGTCTCGCGTCTCGCTGCGATTCGCGGTAAACACGCACACAGTCTGTTTGTGTGCCATATCCCACTGAGAGTGTCAAAGAAAGAAGACATGGCATAGTCAGTCGAATGGCCACAAGCTTTCGCCGAACACAGTTTGGAATGTACAAAGTGTCCTTCAATTTTTACAGATAGCCGAGGACCGAGGCGATGCCGGCATAAGCGACCGTTCTTTCAAACTTGCCATGTTACAGTAGAGTAGACCCAATGTCGCCTACACAAAGCGAAGCCTCTGCAATCGTCGGTGCACGATCCTGGAGGGCACATTTCAACATGAGCACAGCCGAAGCTGACCGATTCTCTGCGCACGCAGCGCACTGTGCGCCTTCGCTTCTCTCATGTTGTCAGTCGCTGCTGTTGAGAGATATCGTTAGTTATTGTCATGTGAGCAACTCGGCCTACTCAACTGTTGATATAATATGTATTGTTGAGATGTGAAATTAATTATTAGAGCGAAAGCGCTACTGAGCCATGTCTCCCAAGCTCATTCATCGTGTCGCAATGACCTTTTATCTGCTGAAGCGCAAGTATAGGACGCGTGACGTCACGCCACGTGGCCCGCTGCGAAGGACAAGGATGATTAAAAAATCGCTTAATCTTGCACTAAACCACGCAATGCTCGATACACAGTGAGTTGATCCGTCTAATGCTTATTTATTGCTGTATCTAGGCAGAGGAGGAGGAAGAGGAAGGAAAGGCAGAAAGGTTAAGCAGACGAGTGTGGTTTGCTATCCTACACTGGGGGAATGGGATTAGGGGATGAAAAGGCAGAACTTTTGCTTGAACTTAACTGTAACGATCTGGAACTTTTGCTTGAGCTTGGCTGTAGCGATGTCGAGCTTTTGCTTGAACTTGGCTGTAGCGATACTGAACTTTTGCCTGAACTTGACTTGACCTCGGCTGTAGGGATGTCGAACTTTTGTTTGAACTTGGCTGTAGCGATGCTGAACTTTTGCCTGAACTTGGCTTGGCCTCGGCTGTAGCGTTGTTGAGCTTTTGCTTGAACTTGGCGTATCCAATCGACGCTGCCGTTCTCGCACAGCGGAAAGCCTTGCTTCTCGGATCGCGATTTCTTCCTCGCGGGAATGCGATTTATCTTCGGGTGACCCATGGATGCGTATGGTTGGGCGCGAGCTGTACACTAGCTTTTATAACCACAATGTATCACGTGACACTATAGTGTGACCATGGTAACGCGCACGCCATTGGTGTGCGGTTCCAAGCAGCTAGGCACGGCGCTCTCAGATGCCCATTCCGCCAAGGCACATGCCTGTTTATGATGGCGACAGTTCTCTGATAGGCCACACGAATTTCTGTGGCACATACCCGTTTGTTGGGCTAACTTCTCCATTTTTTAGTGGACCAGTGGTGAGTTGTGGGATTCACCCCATTTCAGCGGCGCATACGCGCTTACGATGATGATAGTTTTTTGGTCCGGGGTGAACAAGGAACGATTTGATAAACAGCTTCGCTGTTCCAGAAAAATTGCTGGAGTGGAAGCTATGCCTCGAAAGTGAAGGCAGGAATCCGCCATCTTACCAGTGGCAAAATATAACGTTAGCGGGTAGCGAAGAAAAAGCAGCATTTTCCTCACACGCCCTACTAGCTACTTTACGCGGGATATCTTGCGACAGATAGTGCTCGACGTAACATCAAGCCTCTAGGCAAGTTTTGTTGGAGATAAGCTCGTCAATACTCTTCTCGATAGATTACTTTCGTCCTGAACAACGTTCTCGTATTTCATCATTCGCCTGGCGCTTGCACTAGCGCAGCAAAGCCACTTTACCTCTACACTCACAGCCCCAAGAGAGTGCCAGCGACTCCCTTTGCGGGAGTAAACGCTTGTCCCATATTTCACTCTCTTTTCAGGAGTGCTGAGAACTCTCCGTTGCACAGAGTAGGCACACTCTTCCGACAGAGTTCTGGTACTCTGGCTGAGCGAGAGTGAACAAGCTCTCTCGCCAGAGTAAAGTCACGCTTCTGAAATGGAGTGCATACACTCTCTGCGGGAGTTACGCTACTCTGTCACAGAATTTTATAATCTGGTCTGGCTAGAGTGCATCAACTCCCTCCAAGAGTAGAATCACTCTTTCTGCTAGGACTAATGTAAAAAAAAATTGTCGAGCATTTTTTTTACAATCTAACAGTGAACAGGCTGAGATTTTTTAAGCTTACGTCACATATACGGGACAGGCATCGACACACACATTACAATCGTACACAACACAGCAACACTGAACATATACCGCTCGCGCTACGGACAACCTTATGTTCAGCAACCGGTATATATACCCATGATGTCTGGCCCCCTTCTAGTGCCGGTGGCGCAACATCTCTATTGTGCGTATTGAAAGACAAACATACGCCGAGCCCGTGTAAGTATCTGGTGATAGTTAGGATCACTGTAGGCACGTCTGCCTTTTACTATAAAACTACATAACAATCAACGCAATTTTCGTTAAATTTCAATTATCAGCTGGCATTCTGTCATATCGGCTCAATGTAGTTCAGCCGCTAATGCCTAAGTCTGGGAGCTGTAGCTACGCGCTTACAAATATAGTTGGGACAATCTTTCAGCAGAGCTGGCCGAGGAATAATCTACGAACGTTACGATCCGGCGTCCGATCCGATTTGCGGTGCTGCGGCATGTACTACCAGTACGCCAGAAAAACAACGCCGGTCGGCAAAACTACAACTCAAGCGCATCTCTGGCAATCCTTACAGTTTTGCTTACCTCGGCTACACTTTAATGGGATAGTAAGAGGCTTGAGAAATGCGCAAACCTCAACCTTCGCGAGCCACTTGCGCCGAGATCGGGCCAACCAAATACGACCCGTACGAGTACGACTCCCAGCGAAGTTAGGCCTAGCGTACCGGCCGAGTCCGTGTACGTGTCATCGGCGCTTCTGGGCTTAATCATACGCGATTCCGATGAGTAATAATGACTGTACGGTAGAGCTTTGGCATCGGTTAACCTGACTGAACCATTGTTTCTTGCGTACGGTGTCCGCACAAGGAGCGATGAGCATCGATGCGACGTGCTTTCAGCCAGTGCACACAGGCCGCCTGCGCCGAGATCGGGCCAGCGAAGGTAGGCCTAGTGTACCGGCCGAGTTCGTCTACATGTCATCGGCGCTTCTGGGCTTAATGATACGCGATTCTGCGGAGTAATAATGACTGTGCAGTACAGCTTTGGTATCGATTAACCTGACTGAACCATTGGTTCTTGCGTACGGTGTCCGCACAAGGAGCGATGAGCGTCGATGCGACGCGCTTTCAGCCAGTGCACACAGGCCGCCGCAGATAGCCGCCGGGCGCACTCCCCGGCACTTCGCTGACTCATACGTGAAAACACAGGCTTGTCACTTGGTACGCCTTATTGAAGTAACATGAAGGCATACTTTCCTGCGCATTCAATTTGATTTTTAGCGATCGGTTAGGTAGTTGCAGCTATCGGTATAGCAATGCAAATCTGCACACTGACACAGCTGCTGCACTAGCATATCGTCGCTTGCACAAGCAAATACAGATTATTCAATCAAATACGCGCGTACTTATCGAACGGCATTACAGTCGACATAAAGCTTCTGTGCACGTCAACCAACGGGAATAGCGAGAAACGGCTCTTGTACTCGGCAGTAACAGCTGATAATCCGCCCGAGATCCTTGTAATTTTTGTATATTTTGTTTTCCATGTTATGATTCTGAACGAAAGTTGGCGCTGTTGGCCATAGCCGCATGTCATGCGTGGCTGGCAGCAGTTTTAATCTCATGAAGACGCAAGGTTTAGTTGGGAAAGACAATCGCGTCTGTGTTGAGAATGCGACCCGTGAAGCGAAACAGCTTGTTTTGTTTTCATCAGTTTGTTTACGGTGTAGTCAGCGCTGTGAGACGTTGCGTGGTGTTAGAGCTAGTACTCGCCTGGTAATCGGGAGGTGGCGAGGTCGAATTCTGCTGGTGAAGTCTTTTTTTTTCTTTTTTGTAAGGCAGTTTTTCTTTTTTTTTTCTTTTTTTTACGAATGTCTCGAGTGTCTACGTTACCTCTAGTGGCAATTAGCCTGTGCCATAAACTAATTTTTGGCGACGAGTTAGAAGTTGGCGCTGCTCCTTGCTTCTAAGGTGCCGCTGTTGGCGTTTTCGGAATGAAACGTTCACAATCACAAAACCATACTTTTGTTATCACTGAAAGTTATTCTACTAAGTTGACGCAATAAACTTGCATCTGTGGCGTCTACGCTCAAAGGCGTATGGTTACGAGACAGTTATATTGCTTTGAGGCGTCGCCATGGTCAGATGCAGGCGCTACATTGCTAAGGACGGAGTACCAGACCCCATTCACGCCGCATCGGCACGAGAGTTGCATAGATTGGGAACTCCGTCTGAGTAGCAGAGCGTTCGCAGCCTCTTTTACTCTTCCTTCAAGGAAAGAGTACGTTCGGCGGCTAACTCTGCGCTACTCCCCCACGGAGTTAAAGAATTCTGGCGAGAGTAATGCAGTTGCCCTGCTCTTCAAGTACTCCCTCAAGTTCTGTGAGTGTAGGCGGGCACCACCTAAAAAGAGCGTGCTGATGACTCAAACCAGGGGCAAACCGTGGCTTCACCTTTGCCGGCTATGCGTTGCGAGGGTTTCCACTCCAGCATTGCGCGGAGAGGCGTCGCAGCTGCGTTACCACGTAGCGGAGGCCTACGCCGGGTAGGCTTCTCTGCTCCCTCCACCACAGCTTCTTTCCCTCTTGGGATAAATAAAGTTTTTCTCCTCCTCCTCTTCGTGCTTTTCCGGCTATCCCCAGCGGTCGTCGTGGATGTCACCTGCTCGATTAGGCGATGTCAAGGATCTACGAAACGTGCAAGCGCTTGCCACCTTTCCAAGGAATCTTTCAAAATGCTACGCGACCAGAGCACAAGGTGCAACGTTTGTTATAAATGCCGTGTTAACTTTCAGCACCAAACTGCGTCGGATTGTATGCAGTTGATTAGACCCGCTACCAGCTTCTGTAATAACTTGATCGCACGCAATAGCAACCACCCGAGATCCACACCAGTTATCATGAATCTCACACGTATGTATACAGCTACGTGCGGTTCCAGATGGCCGTGGGTCACCATCTCATTTTACACAACTGAGGCCAGTAGCAGTGGAGACCAACTGGGACCAGTTTGCAATTGGGACTAACTGGGACTGTCCCAACTGGTTCCCAGTTCGACTGGATCATGGAACTAATTTCTGTTTAACAGGTTCCAGTTGGTGCCCGTTGCACCTGGGACCAATTAAACCGGGAATTGTTCCACAGACTACTCAATCTCGCTCACACTCGTATATAAGCAGTTACGTGTGGTTCCAGATGGGTGTCATCATCCCATTTTACACAGTTGAGGCCAGTAGCAGTGAAGACCAAGTGGGACTGTCCAAACTGGTCCCAGTACCCAGTTCGACTGGATCATGGAACTTACCTCTGTTTGGCTGGTTCCTGTTGGTGCCCATTTCAACTGGGACGAATTAAACTGGAAATTGTTTCTTAAATCAGTTAAAATGGGACCAGTTGGGACCCCCTGCATTCCCAGTTGCAAATTTTCTCCTCGGTGGCGTGGCCTGAAATATTTTTCGTTGTGTGATACGCCGTCGGTAAACAAATAAAATGAAAAAGAGTCTGCGCCCCTACAATATCTTGACTTTTCCTGCTTAAAAGAAGGCGAAAGGTTAGTTTCGTTCACTGTAATGTCTACATAAAAGTACTAGTTGAAAAGAGGGAGGGGCGTTTAAGTTTGCCCAGCCGTTGGCTAGGTCAAACGTGTGTGTGTGTGTGTGAGAGAGATCCTGCGGAATAAACGGACCTTCTAATGTTCTGTGGCCGAGTCACATTCCGTCTTATATATATATATATATATATATATATATATATATATATATATATATATATATATATATATATATATATATATAAGGAGAGAGAGAGAGCAGAACATTAAGCACGAAGTTGAAGAAAAACTACCGCAGTTGCTCCCGTCGTAGCGCGGAGGTAATAAGGGCACAACGCCGGGGAATCCAACGACGAAAGGCCGGCAAAAGTGGAGCGCAGACGCAGCGACGGCAGAAGAAAAAAAAATAGAAGGTTTCTCGGTTCATTCCGCCCCCGCTGCATACGCGGGGTCGCCCAAGCAAGCAAGCAAGCTGCGCCGGCCCCAAGCATCTGCCAAGCTGGCCGCTTGCGTAGCCTTCCTCTCTTCCGAACTCCGCCAGCAATCGACATCGACGGACAACTATCGCCATCTGGCGATCATTCTCGTAAAGATCGTCACGCAGCTTCCGCTAGGCCTACTCGCCGTTGGTCCAAATCTCTCGTCGGTTTCGAGGGCCGCCGGCTGCAGACTCCCCTCCTCCTCGCCACAGACACTCACAAAATGTGCGCACACAGAGACACAACCCTCCTCTCCACCAAGGCATTCTCCACTGTCGATAGCTGCCAGTCTAGCGAGCTTGTTGCGAGACAAACCGGGCGATTTTCCCTCTCCCCCAGTGCAAACGCACGTAAAAAAAATGGCGGAGGCTGCGGCGGCTTCGCTTGCGTGCGTGTACAAACCATCGGAAAGTGTCTGCTGCCGCATCTCTTCTTTTTTTTTTCTTTTTTTTAGAAAGCGACTGGCGCCGGTTTATCTTTCACCCTCTCTTGCTTGCTTTCTTCAGCTCCTATCTGGTTCTCCCCTCTCGGACTTCCTTCTTGCATTCACTTTTCTTGCCTGTTTTGACGGCCTATTTCCCTCTCTCCGCACTCCGAGCCTGAGGCTTTTCCGGTGCGCAGCTTTTCTTTTTTTTCTTATCATTGCTTTTTTTCTCTCTCTTTCTGTCTCTCTCAAAAGCAGCTCGGGTAGAGCGTCGACAAAAGGACTGGAAACGCGAGGGGCAGCTGTCGTCTTTTTTTGCTTTCCAAACTCCGCACGTGGGCTTCTTCCGAATGCCCCCTTGTTCTTTGAACAACTCACCTCAACCTCCTCTCCTTTATTTCACTCAAGCCCCACAGGCAACAACGCCGCCCTCCTCGCTGCGCTCCTGGCTTTTTCACCTCGCCGCCGCGCGCAGTCCGTTCGGTTTCGCGCGTTTTTTTAGAACCGCCGCGCGGCGCTGAAGCGAGGAAAATGGCTTCCGCTCAGACATTTCTCTTTGTTTTTTGTTTTTTCTTCTTCATCGTCTCTTCGCCGGCGTGAAAGATACACTTGTGCGGTACTTCATCTAATCGTCGCTTATAGAGAGGGTTTAGCGACGTCAACAGGCGCGAATCGATTACTTCTTAGCGCTGCCTTTGGCTGCTGCTCAAGTATTTCGGGCCCTTGCATGACTCCGTTCATGGCCGTGTCAGCGAAGCTTCGCTCGAATTAACTCTCAGTGACAAAGGTCTCGGCAGACGGGGGTTATACTTAATTGGTCCAATTTATTTATTTATTTGTTTAATACGTATAATTTACGGTGAATGGTATTGACACGTTCTAAGCCTAATGGCAGTTTCAAAGCTTATGACGCAAATTTGATGCGATTGAGTCAACGCTCATTGCCTATCGCTTTCGAAAACGAATTTGCGAAATAGAGGGGCGTTGATAATGCGAGTTCATTGTAAGACAACGGATATGTGGGAAGGCCGGAGGTGGTTGCGAGAGGTGCTTTAGTTTCTCTAAGTTGTCTTCACTCTTTCGAAGAAATCGACAAGACTGCATGTGAAGTTTGCGGGGCCTAAATATTTAGTTAGAGGGCAAGATATGTACACCCCCCCACTCTTTATCAGGATGATATGAGTTCGAGGAGATATGTACCACACCCCTCTATGTATGTGCGTTTTCGCGCATAACATATAACTGCACATTATATCCCCCCCCCCCCCCCTCCTGCCCCTCTTTCGGTCTACGCCTGTGGTTCATGGCGGTGTGACGCACGATTTCTTGGCGAAATGATCGCGCACAACACCGCTACGCATGAAATATGAATAGAAGGTGTAATAAACAGCGTATGAATAGTAAAACTATTCATAAATAGCACAGAACAAGTTATTCAGGCAAATTATTGTGTTACTTAAAACATAAAAGGCTGAAACAAAACTTGCCTAAGGAGCGGATAATATTGACAAGGCGTCACACTATCCTTACTTGACAATAAAATTAAACCCTTCGGTGAAAAAGAAAAAAAAATTGCGCGAAGAAAAAAAAATGTAGCAGAGCGTGGTTTCGATCCACGGACCTCTGGGTTATGGGCCCAGCACGCTTCCACTGCGCCACTCTGCTAGGCGAGAGCTGGGCTGCATTTAAGCCTTCTTAAACCAGGGCATTGATTTTTCAGCATAATTGCAAACTTTATGTGTGTGTATGCATTTCATATCTCGTTTATAATCCAATAAAGTTACTTTCTGGGCCCTGTAATTATTGTATTATTGATTATTTGGGAGCTGTCGAAAGAGCATATGGTAGTGCGAGGTATGCACTGTCAAGGGCTTTTACATGGCTCGCAGCCTTCGCGTGCTGCGCGCGCAGTTTACTGTAGTTGTAAGTATGTAGCGAATAACGATTGTATTGTGCGAGTTTCTGACTATCGTAACGAGTTTTGCACCGCGCAGTTCCATAATCCTGGCACTATGTCGTTGGACTGTGTGATTTTCAACCTAAAAGCTTTACGTGACGTGTGGTACAAGCGCACACCATGTAAACACGTCATCATTGGCAGACGTGAACATAGGCCTATTGCGTTGTTTTTAGATATCGCGTGTTTAAATGGCGTATCTAGTGATCTTTTGTTTTGCCGGAAGCATGGTTAATTAGCAATGATTCTCTAA
Organism: Rhipicephalus appendiculatus; assembly: GCA_030522465.1. Lineage (NCBI taxonomy): Eukaryota > Metazoa > Arthropoda > Arachnida > Ixodida > Ixodidae > Rhipicephalus > Rhipicephalus appendiculatus. The sequence continues at coordinate 113,589 of JALIZH010012055.1, read as the reverse complement.
TTAGCGTTGTAATTATTTATCGTAGGGCGCATGCGTGTCTCAGATTGGGTGCATGGCGGGCAATCTACGCTATCTTTAGCCCCAACTTTGACGCAGTCGTCACAGCTTTGAAGTTCGCTGTCATGGTTATGCGGTGTCATCCATGGTGGAGCGCACCCATGGTTAACTATAATTTTTTTTATCTTTTGATTCGTTCACGAACAATCTTAGTACAAGAGTCTGGTGACACGGCTTTGGTTTCGGCCTTGCAACGTGTTGTCAGGATGGCCGAGCGGTCCAAGGCGCTGCGTTCAGGTCGCAGTCCGGTCTTCCGGGCGTGGGTTCGAATCCCACTTCTGACACAATTATTTTTTTTTCTCTCGTAATTTTTTTTTTCGCCAGTCAAGCTTTCTTATTATTCTCCGTGTTTTCTGCATTCAGTTTCAGTGCAGAAGCGTCAGTTTCACACCCGAAATCGCACCGCATATCTTGCCGCGCAATATTCCTGATAATAATAATAATACAATAGTTGCTGATAATAATAATTTCTGGGGTTTTAATTCAACAGCTAGGAGGATTGATATTTAACAAATTTACCTGGTTATATGCTCCTTTTTTTTTTTGGTCGGGATAAATTTATTTAAATGTTTTTAGGCCTACAATTACCTCATTGTCATTGCGGGTTGACTTTAGAGAAGCCGACAATCTCCATTGAGCTTTATTCTACTGACATTTTCACACCCTGCAGTGGATGCCCACGGCTGAAAGTAAACGCTATTCGTTACGCCAGCCGCCACGTCAGCAACTATACGTACGTCAGCCGTTACGCCAAGTCGTATGCATGAAGACGTACAGTTCACGCCGATCGCTGTTGTGGCCATATACAGCTGCGAGTCTATAAAAATATGTTAGCCCGGTAGTTAATACTATGCGAATGTCCTTACAGCAAAAACAGCGCTCACGATGAAATCTCTATGCGTCAATAGGCGTGACTGTGGATTTGCTGAAAGTATAAAGTCAAAAACAAACGTTTACGGGCATGGGATCTCACAAAACGTCCAATGCCCGAACAGCCTGTATCTGTAGCAGTACCCAGTGAAACTGCATGCGATAATGCGGTTAGCATATTCCTAAGCCGAGGCCATATAAATGCAAATGCCAGGCTGCGTTGAGAGGCTGTGGTGATATTCCGCTTTTTCTCGAATGTCGTGGTCCGTAACAATGCGCTGCGCTATGTGTCTGTATCTACACAATGTACAAGCCGCTCGGTTCGTCAATAGTTCTTGCTCAAATTGGTGTTTATAGCGAATTAGCAATGCGTGTTTTCGCACTGTTTGCCTCTTTATCTGTTCTTTGCAATTCTATACGAAAAGGCAGCGGCAAACATATGTCACAATATCACGGATTGTTGAACGCCAAGTTACTATCCCACATGATGAATACCACTTTTCAAGGGGCTTGATTTTTCTTTTTCTTTTTTTGTTAGCCACAACGGCACGAAAACACAGGCAGCCTTATAAACAACAGGAAGCAATATGGAAATTTTTTTTGTTCTGTTACAAAATAATAATTCATTTCTTCCTCAAGAAATACAAGGACGGGAGCGGGGGAAAAGCTGTCATAAACAGCTTGACTGAGACGCAGCTCCAATATACAAGGAAACAGCAGCAGGTAGATTAAAAGCAATCCATCATGCACATAACAGGTTCATCGATCAAATAAAGAACTATCACAATACATAGCAAAACAGACAAACGTACAAGCAAATAGATTCTTATATCTTCACTTATGTATACGCACAGCACAAATGTATTCATCAAACACATTTAAGACCGTTATATGTGAAGTAAAAGCTCGAAATTGTAACAAACTGAATTTTTCAAATGAAGTAAACGGAAATTACCTTGTTTGCACAGCGCAAGAAAACGAGGACGTAGGGAGGACACAACACGGGCGCTGCATCGTTTTCTTGCGCTGTGCAAACATGTTGATTCCAAATCACCAACTAGTCCAAGCATCCGTTTTATCAAACGGAAATGGAAGCTAGCTAAGATTAGATCATTTGAAGCAAGTCCTTTACGGACACGGACAAGCTGTGGCAGCCATTTTAGCGCCCTCTTTCTGGGGTGCTTGTGTGGCAAGATGTTTGGGTACAATCACCTCGAATCGCCCCCCCTCCCCCCCGCCTGTCCGTTCTTGCACAAGCGAGGGGCTCGAATTTGGCAGTCTTGATGTTGACAGGAACGATCATTGGCCTGTTGCCCGCTTTTACGTGTTGACGTGTTGTATGCAACGTCATGATCTGCGGTTTTATAGGGAAGGACGTTTCATGTTCGCTTGCAGCCTCGTAGAGCGACGCTGTTTTACTGCACAAATTATTTTCGCCCATTTTGATTTTTTTTAATTAATTTCTACACTACAAAAAAAAAGAACTGCAAGAAATGTCAGGGGTGATTTCGCAGTGCATGGGAAATGCGTGATCATTGCCTTGACAGCCAACGTGATGGACAGCAGTGATGCTACTCATTCATTTATTAGTACCTTCAAAGCCCGATGATGTTACAGAGAAGAGTACTCTATATGTGAGAATACATAAGATATTAAGGATTACGTGGAAGCAAAAAGACGATGCGAATAATAATTGCTTTATTATACAAAAATAGGCATGTAGGGAAGGGTGTTTCAACTCCACTAACGTGAAAACTGGGGGGGGGGGGGGGCAAGCATGCAATGTGCGCCGGTGTTTCCCACAGCAAGATGTTTACTGCTGTACTCGCCAACGTTCCACAACGCACCATCACTTTGCAGATATGTTTCAAGAAGTGGCGTTTCAAATAGATGACTTTACCGTAGAGATGCACGCTTGTGTCTTTGGTTTTATAAATAAGAAACTTGAGCCTTTTTGTAAATTTCGTCGGGGATTCTGACACCGCTGCTGAGCCAAAGATCATGTTTTAGGCAGTAATGACCAATGTTTAACTCATAATATGCATCGTATGGAACGGTGGCGAGTTGTGGAATTTACCCTATTGTTGTGGAGCATACCCGTTTATGACGGACCTTGACGATGACATAACACTCCGAGAAGCCGAGACCTATGACGACGACGACATGACACGCCGACAAGCCAAGACCCTAAGGTACTTCGCCCCCCAATAAATAACAAGGTAGTAGTAGATGTAAGAAAAACTACAACGGATATAACAGCTTGTTATACAATATGTTAGCTATGAGTGTGCGAAAACTAGCATGGGTCTCGAACGGAAGCGAGTGAATACGGCACCATGACCGCAACGGTCGTCTTAACATAAAATCGTAACATTTTGCGCGGTGTCCTTTCTAGTGTACTTGTGAGAAATTGAATCCTTCACGGCATGCGTTCTCCTATTTTTCCATTCCTTCGTGAGAGATGTGGCAGCCGTGTTGTGAGCCAATCAGAGCGCGCCAAACGTGCACAATATGGCGGAACTCGAGATTGCCTTCTGCAACCGACTCCACGATGATCCCAATATTGACACGATGATCCCATGACAGAGCTCCACGATGATTCCCAATATTGACACTTATACCAGTGTCACACGGTGCACTGGTGGTCGCGATTAAACCCGATGTTGATCAAACTGCTCAACAGTGACTGGCTCCATTCTGCAGCTTGCGTAAAGAAGTCCAATCGCGAACTAAAAATTCGATCCGGGTCAGGTCCCGATCGCGATCAAAAGTCACTGTTTACAGACACGTACGTGCTACCCACTCAAGGGAATTAGGCAAGAATCGGGAGGATATGAACATGATTTCATAAATAAATAATTTGCTTTCAGTATTATCTTTAAATCAATTCGCATCCGACAGTAAAAGACATGTGCCGTATGCTAATCTAACATGTCGTTAAATTACTGTATAACTCTGTCTCCTGCCTGTTTATTTATGTATCTTATACTTGCATGGATCCTATACTAGCATTCTGCTATGGATCAGGTGCTGTAACATAGTTCTGTTTGACTATATATAGTTCGTTTAATAATGGTTTAATAATCGGTACCCAACAGTCCCGGACTGCACGAGGTGCGTGCGTTCAGCCAATGAGCGTTTCGAATGCACCAATGCCGATGTTCAGCCTTGTTGGTGTGACACAGTGACAATAAAACGCTCGAAAAGGACGACGACAACGGAGGAGAGCATACCACGAGCGTATATTTTTTATTGTGGTTTGATTACCACAATTTAGAAAAGTAGAAAGCGCATTGTCTGTGTGCATGACAGTTCGTGTGACGAATGAGTGATGCGTATGAACCGTATACAGTGTGTCCGTAAAGCCATGGTGCACTTTTGACCAGTCACAGGAAAGCAACAAAACAAGATAAAAGTTCAAAATTTTTACCAAATAAAAGGAAAGCTGTCCAAGTTTCCGTAGTATCATGTGCAAGGGTGTGCACGCATAAGTACATAACCACGGGCTGCGCAGCTGTGGGTAAGCCCACGCCAGCCGAGATGTGGACGGTACGGAGCTAAGTTCAGTGTGTTGGTCTGTGGCTTCCTAAATTCAAACCCTTGACCAAAGTTCAACGTGAATATCACCGCGTGTACAACGAAATGCCATATTTCAAATTTCTATCGTGTTTCGGTGATTTCCTGTAACCGGACAAAATGGCATCAAGACTGGACGGGCACTTCGATTTTCGAATAAATTCACGTGTTGAAAGTTACGCGTTCGTGTTCTACTCTGTTGTCGTAGTCTTTTTTCAAGCACTTATGCATTGTCACTATTTCGAATGCAGTTGTCTCGGGCAGTACGCGTGTTAGTCACAGCGGTAATCGAACACACCCAGTTTTTTTTTGCCTCAGTGATTCAATCTTGATATGACGCGCTGAACAACTTTGGTACAATGGATAGTCGCCTACACTCGGTTACAAGCTAAGAAAAAACATGTCAGCTCCGCCAATGGCAATCGCTGTCCCTCCTACCGAGAGGATCAGCATAAATGCTCTATCCAATAGCGCTTCCTCATTTTCATGACGTCACGAACTTCTCCAGAGTTTTGCCGTTTACTTTTCCATACGGACGCACGGTTGTGTTACTGGTTTCGTAGTTTACTTTTCCCATACGGAGACACGTTTGTGTTACTGGTTTCAGGTCGGAAACTTGAACGTCCCTGGTAAATTCAGTCAAGATTCTGACAACGCTGCTCGGCCAAAACGTAATGTTTTATCTCGTAACGATGAACCTTTAACTCTTAACATGGGTATAGTATTTACATTAATCTAGAAAACGTATTTACGGTTTGAGCGGAAACCAGCTTACAAGGACTGTCTTTCGCAGGTGAAGGGCAGGCGCGTTGCAGTTCTGTAGGCGGAGCTCACATCTTTTTTTGTAACCGAGTGTAGCCCAATCCGCTATAACACTGAGTTACCAGACTTACCACGCGTTGCCAACACGATCACTTACCTCATTATTCCTCGATGAGGTGTCGAACTGATGAGTGCCGTTGCTCGCAGATCGACTGGCTTGCCAGGAGCAAGATCCCCGAAGCGATTTAATTTTTGCTATGCGTCGAGAGTTCCGCGGCGTCCTTTTTTATTTACCACATTGTAGAACGGGATATTCTACCTATGCTATCCAGTTCTTCATGTACTGTAGAACTGGCGCATTCGCTCAGCAATAAATATCCCTTTGCTGGTTTGCATGAATAATATGCCCGCTCTGGTTGTATCTGACCGACGATATTCGGGTGGGTGAAATATTACAGATTGTTTAAACGAAATGCAATGTGTTTCAGAAAAAGGTTCCCAGCTCTTCAGTTAAGGATATGGAATACAAAGTCACAGTGAGAAACATACGATTTACTCTGACGTTTCGACAACAAGGGACACCAATTTTTCTCAGAGAAATGCCGGTCACCGGTCGAAATGTCAGAATAAATATTATGTTTTTCATTGTGACTTTCTTATTCACATATATTACTCGAACATTAAGTTGTGCCCCACACAACATACCCTGAGTTTATTTCTGTTGTGTGGTGTCACTGGTGTGGTACTGTTTCCATTTAAAGACTTTTATGATTTTTTATGCAGATATATGACCATGCAACTTGACGCATTCTGTCTGTCTGTGATCACCATTGTAATTCAATTCTGCGTTGCGTCAGCATGACTTTTTGTCGCGTGATCATCAAAAGTCTGCATCACGCTTTAAGCCCGAATACTTGAAAATAAGAATCAATACATAAGAAGAATTTGAAGGATGCGGTCACGCATGCGCACATGTACACTGTAAACCACTTTGCACCCTTAAGGGAGTTTCAAGCAAGCAAAACACCCTTTTGCCTAACCAAAATTCGCAAAAATAAAGTGTAAGGGTGTTTTCCTTCCACAAATAGCCTTCAAGGGTGGTGTTCTAGCTAAAACACCCTTTATGAGATAAGGGTGTTTTGGGTTATCGAAACACCCATGGCCCATACAACAGCGTGCCAGATAATAACTGGGACTCGCTGATTGAAAAGTCGTTGGATCTTAGGCGAGCTTTAGATTAAAAGATATGTCTCTTTTAGGGCTGTCTACAAGCATACCATAAATTTACGCCCTATTCTGTCAATGTTTAGTGTTCATTTATACGGAACAGGAATATTCCCACCGGCGCTGAGCGGCGGCTGAAGATACTATGGCTTATATATACCAGATGGTCGCTTGAAGGTTGTGTAGCGCGAACGCTCCGTCCATGGGGCTATTTAGTAATGCGCTCTGTTGAGTGTATGGTTTGGCGCGTGCGTGCAACTTCTATGCTGAGTCATCTGTAAATGCATGTTCCCTAACTGGTACGTTTTATTTTGCTGAACATGTTGTACCTGGCGCAAAGCTAGAAACATGGAAAAGGGGCGGAGGAAAGAGACAGAGGAGCGCCGAACTCCTCTGTGTAGTATACGAAATTCCCCTGAGCTGTGGCAAGACCTACATCGGACAAAAGGGACGGTGTATTAACGACCGCCTCAGGGAGCATGCCAACAGCATTGGTAAGAGTGATGGTGCGCATCTTCCTGCGCATGTCAAGTCATGCTCGTGTGTGCCACGTTTTGCGCAAGCTAGGATTATCGGCAAAAGCAGAGATCAAACAGCAAGGGAACAACTAGAGGCGTATCATATTAGAAGAAACGGGTCCGCTTGTGTCAGTGACACATCCATTGTACTCTTTCAATCTGAGTTGTCCTTCTTTAATGAACTGCTCACGTGATGTCATGTTTGGGGTAACTTTTCCTCGTCACTGCGCATGTGTGGAAGTTTACCTGTTTTTTCAGCCGCGAAGGCAATAAACAGTTGGTAGAAAATAAAAATCGGCGTTCCTCATGTCTCCCTTTCCTCCGCCCCTTTTTCATGTTTCCTAGCTTTGCGCCAGGTACAATATGTTCAGCAAACTTAGGCACCAGCTCGCCCAAAAACAAGTTCTTCTATGGTACGTTTTATTTTTCAGTGATAAGGGGTGTTTAGGCCACTGGAAACACCCCATGGTAAGGGTGCTAGGCCAGTGGCAACACCCATTGGTATGTGTGTTTTGATACGTGAGAACACCCTTTTCCAAGGGTGTAAGGGTGTGAGTTATTCTGACACCGCTGCTAAGCCAAACATCATGTTTTAGGCAACCTCTCTTAAGGGTGCAAACTGGTTTACTGTGTAGGTGCTTGGATTACGGCGTAGAATTAAAAGTGTATTTCTTTTTTTGTTGCTGTACCTATCTTCAGACGTTTCCGTGGCTAATACAGGAAGATAGGATTTTTTAATCTGTCCAATTTCTTGATTCAGCGTCGTTTTTTCTGCAGAATGTTTTGTGCATTGTTCAGAACAATGCAAATACTCTCCTTACTTAAACGTTCCGCATCCATTCCAATAATTCCATATGTTTCTATACGGAATCCACTTAAAAGTCCATATATTTTCGGTATATTTGCCATATATTACCATAAGAATGTTTCGGAAATATGTGGAATTATTGGAATGGCATATCCGTGTCAGTATAGGGATAATGTCATGTAGATTAAGTATTATTTTTAAACATTATACTTCATTACTTCGCTACAGGAGGTCCACTATCCTTGTAGAGAAAGTGGATGTTAGAATCTCGATCGTGTTTTGAAATTTCGCGTACGTACGTGTCACGTGAATAAAGATCTATGACGTCACTGTTCGTGCGAAAACGTCAAGGAGGCGTCGCTACTGGATTTGCGCATATTTTACATCATTTTCTCTTCTTTTTGCCCCAAGCTTCTACCGATACTAAGTGTGGCTAGGTTTTTATTGTAGAATAGTAATTTACTATAAAGTGTGAACGTTTTTTGAGCATATCCTTTCAAAGCTTATGCTGCTATCACAAGCGGGGCATACTGCTTTGTATGCGATGTCTGAGTATTTGCAGGCAACATGACAATGCTGCCTTTATACAGAACCCCGTATAAAACCGGGCTTGCATTCAGTGGACTGCACTGTAAACCTTATATCGTAACTTTGACGAAGGGATGAATACAGTGCTTCGCCGAACGTGTCAGCAAAATTATTTTTCCGTTTACGGGTGGTCGTTTCCTTTTTCGCAACATACATCGGGCTTTTTCTTTTTTTTTTTCACGCATTTACGTTATGAAACAAGTGAGAGCTTTTATACATGAGGCACATGTTAGTCACTGGCATAACTTGATTATGTGCCTACTTTTTTTGAGCGTGAAAGAAGAAACGAAGAAAAGATAAAAACTTGCCGATTGCCCAGATGACTTGGACGAATTCGTCAAGACACACAAATCCTGACCCTAAGGCCACCAACAGCGGCAACCAGAAGCAGCGTGATTTTCGGCCCTTCTTTCGCGTCTCTCCACACGCATTATTAGACAGTATTATGGAGTTTTGCCCCTCATCCGTTAGCGTAAATCGCAATCACGGAATTCCGGATACGTTGACGTGAGCACGATAGATGGTGACGTCATCTCGTGGCAACACTGTACGTCATGTATCGTGATAATTAACGTGATGTTTCACGTTTGCGTTGCACGCTCAACTACTGGCCTAATTAAGCTGTTTAATGCAGGGTTTCATATGTGTAGGCGAAGTCTTTATTGTTTTTCATTGTACAAAGACGGCGTTGCATAAAAGAAAAATTAAAAGTTGTTCCGGCGTGGTCCTACAAACCGCTACGAGATGTCGCCACCAGCGCTCCTGCTGCCGTCTACGTCACCAGCCCCTGTGCTCGTTAATTGTAACGCTCACTTTGTACCTGAGAAATAAGAAACTACACCGTGGCGTTTCTGTTACAGGCAGTAACGACTTAAAAACACATTGGGGTCGTGGTTAGAGCTGCGAGGTTATTTGCACGTCAATTGAGACACGTCTGGTTCACCCGTACGACAGAAGTAACGCCGGAAATACGCTGCTTGTGGTTGCCGCCTTGAAATTTCCGTCGGGTGCAAGTTTTCTGCTTTTTTTTTTTGTTCTTGAACACTTACACTGGGTGTACCTATGTAAATAATACAAGTAATTTGATACGCCGCTTAGTCCATGCTGTCCAACGGCTCCTGGCGTCGCTGTCGGCACGGGCGAATTCCTGGCAGTAATGTCACCTGAAGAAAATGAAATAAAAAAAAAGTCAAATAAATGACCTGGAAAATATTAACTAACTTGAACGTGTGTATGTATGCGTGCATACTTTCGTGTTATATTTCTCTCCAGGAAAGTTAGCTTAGTCAAGAAGTACACTAGCTTCGCATAGTTTCTTTTTGGTATTTGTAGAATGGTAAATGCCATGCGAGTATTTTTCCCGCTGAAAAAAAAAGAAAAAAAAAGGATGCACGAAATAAGGAACGCACATGCATTGCTGTCGTGTCAAAGGTGTGCCTTTTTTTCAAAAACAACAGCAACAACAAAAAACAAACAAAGCAAGTAAGATTCGCAAAAAAGGTGGGAGGGCTTCGAATGATTCTAACTATATATAAAGACAACTTTACTTTCGATGCATGAGCGCCATCATGTGGGCCTATTAAACGAATTATTTCTTATGTTTGTATGTTGTGACGTGAACCTTATGGCTCTTTGGACCTTATGGATCCTATGAACCGTTTCATGACCTCAAGTAAGGAATTCGATGAGGCCAACATTTCGACAAATGACGAAATGCAAGTATCTTTGCCGAAACGTCGTGGTATCTTGTATACACTCCTCGTTCTACTGCAATCACGCCACCTTCCCCATTTTTGTGTTTTTGTAAAAAATTACATACACGTCCTTTTGAACAGTACATAAAAGTTCAAGGTGGAGTCAGCGCAGCATGCCTTTTTGCTTACGTGCATATTGGCACGCTTGCAATTTCGCGTGTTATTTATAGCAAGGCGAAAAAATGACGTGGCAGGTAGCATTTTTTTAAATGGAAAGTTTGAATAATTGAATGTTTTGGCCCGCAGCGCTACATCTTGCCAAAGTGGTCGCCACGACTGCACAACCCACGTGACAGCGCTCAACAGATGTTCGAAACGGATCTGTTATATATAGCAATCACTCAAGCTGTTTTAATCGAGGCAGAAAAAAGTGCGGCATAAGCTTTACAGCTAGAAGAATGATCGAGAGGTCGCAAGTGGTACTGACGATCGTGATCATGAGGCAAGGGCTGCGATGTCTGTAAACGCATTAACGCATGTCTGTAAACGCATCTGTTGCTCTGGGTTGCGCTGATGCATATATCATAGTGACACAATCCAAAGCTATAGTTCGTAAATGTTTTTTTTTTAACCTGTCTTGTCTAATACTTATTATACATATAAGCTCATCAGAATAGCCTGACGTGTTTTCATACGTGCTAAAATATATCGAAGAATAACTTCATACGCGCGTAAGTAATTTATGAACGCAATTTTGACGTCTGCACAGTGGAAATAATATGCGCAATTGCAAAGCAAAATAGAAAAAAAAAACGCATCGCACCCCTTTATGACACCCTTTAGGAAAAAGACTTAAGAAAACAATAATGTAGCCACTTGATATATGTATAAGCGAACACTACTTGTGTCACAGACTTGCGTCAACGATTTTTTTAGCCTGTCATTCACGTATGATGTGCCTTCTTTCACATTGTGCATAATCATATCGTCCAGGCATTCGCTAGTGTACACGTAAGCCTTGCATAGCGATCAAGAATGGCACCGGGCGGATGGCGCGAGCATAGCGTCTTTTGGACAACAAGGCCGCCGCTCATATTGCCCGACAAATCAATATTTAGAGAGGAAAAAAAAAAAGAAAACGTGCAACTTCACCGCATTCGCGTCCGGCCAGCCAATGGCGTCTTTTATCCAGCGGAGCTTCGAATGCGGTCCGGTTTTGTTTAAACTACTGCAACGTCGACGGTTGCGTGTCTGGATCCGATTCAGCTACGTTCGTTAGGGATTCGACGTTTTCATCGGTGTCGCCGCCATTGCTACGACTCGGATGTCCGATCCCATTCGGCCGCCATTCCAATATGGCCGTTTCACCTTCCCACGAATGCGGCCACGTTTGTTTTTTGTGTCTTTGCTTTAATCCGTAAGGTCACGTGGCGAAATTTTCCGAACCGAGGACTACGTTCTTCGCAATTCGCTTCGCCATTAAATCGGCGAATTTGCGGTTTCAATCACGAGTTGGCGGGTAACTGGCGCGAAAACGCGATTTCTTCCCGCCGGGCGGCCATCTTGAGCGTAGCAGACGACGCGGTGCCCGGATGTAGCCTCGCGAAAGGCTCGACGTCGCGCCAACGCCTAGCCTCCCAGCCGGGGCTGCTCCGTCGTTTCCATGGCGACGGGGCCTCCCCGCGCGTATCGATCTAGTCGTGACGTCGGGGCACGTGATCGTTTTTGCGCGTGACGTCACGGATCGTGCGGGAGGGACGGAGGAGGAGGACAGAGGGGAAAAAAAAAATGGGAGAAAAATGCGATTTGGGGCGTGCTTCGTTGGCTAGTCGATAGCGGCTGTGAGGTTTGACACTCCGATCCTAGCAACCTAACCGCAGCCGGTCTCGCAGTGATAAGTGCCTTTGATGCCACGCCACTACTGTAGCGAGGTTAGGGTTAGCGTGGAAATGATGGCGCGGCAGCTTCCACGCGTGCTGGGCGCACATGTGGCGGATGCCGAAGCGGCTGGTCGCGTCGGCCATCTTGTGTCGACGGTGCGACGCTTGGGCCAGTCACCCCTCCACCTCCTGTGTGCGCGGGACTCACAGAATAAACAAAGGAACGAATTCAAGCGAACCTAAGGGGCAAATGGCGGCTGCGCGCCAGGTGGACGTGGCACCGACGTGTCACGCATTGGCGTAGAGCGCATTACGCAGCGAGCATGTGCATAACAAAACAAACAAAAGGCTGAAAAAAAAAAAAATTAAGTACAAAAAAAAAAATTGTGTCAGAAGTGGGATTCGAACCCACGCCCGGAAGACCGGACTGCGACCTGAACGCAGCGCCTTGGACCGCTCGGCCATCCTGACAGCACGACCACAGGGTCTGCAAAATGCCACTTAAACCACGGAACCACAATTTACTCGATTTGTGTCGATATAGTGTTTACAAGCGAACGCTTTTCGATATCCTCACGCACAATGCAGTGAGTTGAAAAACAGTAATAGCTCATTTTATTTGCGACGCAGAAAAAACAACTACGCTAATGCATTGACTGCGCGAACAACGACTTGTGGCGGCCTCTCGTAGCAAGTCTCCTAAGGAAAACAAACATGGCGCACGTGGACTAAACACGAAGCTCGCGCTGCTTGAAATTTGTATTCTACGAAGCACTGTTGGCCAGTAGGTCGTTAAGACCGCCCGACAGTTCACTCTAGCGAGGTTATGCCTGACTCCTGATTCACTCACGCTTAGGCCGTGACCATGGTCTACTAGAACGCTAGCAACGTTTCGACCACTTCGCAAACCCCGTGAAAGAAAACCTGTCAGCTCAAACGCACGGCATCCTACAGTTAACTCTAAAAACATGCCGAAAGGTTGCTGCGTTCCCGGCTGTCCTTCGACGGAACGCAGCTGCGGCAACGCGGTCTCGTTCCACGAAGTGCCGTCGGACAACCGCTGTCGAGACGCCTGGTTGGAGGCGATCGCCGGCGACGACCTCGAGGAGAGGGCGCGACTCCTGAGCAACGCCCGGTCGGTCGTGTGTTCGCTGCACTTCAAGCCGACCGACTTCAAGGTGGGCATGAAGCGTCGCGTCCTGGTGACCGCGGCCGTACCTTCGATCTTCCCCAGCAAGAACGCAACCTTGGACCCCGAACCTCCGGTGCGGAAACGTCGGCGACGTCGGACCGCGGAGCCCTACTACTACTACAACGTCCACTCCGTCACGGGCGTAGAAGACGTCGAGGAAGAAGCCGCGACGGCGGGGGCTACCGCGGCTGTCGACGCGAGGGCGGCGTCTCGCGTCGCGGCTGTTCCGGAGACGACGACCATCATGATACTGCCTGGAATGGTCATCCGTCATGAGAGGTAGCCGCGGAGTAGCCGTGGTCCTCTGTGGCGTGGTTCTCTGTCACGAGAAATAGGCTTCAGTGGCGTGTCTGTGAGACAAACTCTGTGTATTGTACGGCCTGTGAACATTGGTACGACGCCGAACATCTGACAAGAGACCTGAATACTTGGGCCTTGCATGTAGTCGGGCCGACCGGCCAACGAACAGTGGTGACAAAGCCAAGCGGTTGTTTTGAGTTGCGCATGCGTGTTCATGATAAGAAGTTTCATTAAGTATGCATTTAGCCTTTCACAGAGCTTAACTGTGCTTGTAAAAAAAAAAAAAAGTACATACACTAGGTAAACCGCACGCTTTGAAGTACTGTGGCATTTCAAGTGCCATCGTGATACAGTGCAGCTTGAGAAAAAAAAGTCCATCTCGATTGTCACATTCTGCAAGGCAGTTGATCCATTTGCTGTGTTCGTTTTTGTTCAGTGTCACTCTTTTTGAAAGAAATTTACTTGTACACAGCTTTGGTTTGACCTTGGCAAGGAGGTTTTCTCCACAGCATGTACAGAAATTGACAGTTGGCTCTGGACACTTCTGTACAGCCGGTAGTGCTTTGCTGGAGTACGGCAACAAATATTCAATTTGATTGGCCGATAGCTTGCTCCATGTGGCAACAGTTTTTGAAGCAATGTTGCCTGTGAATGGAATGTGCTGGCACATGTAAGCAGTGCTTTGCTGGAGTACTGCAACAAAGCTGCAATTTGATTGGCTGATAGCCTTGCTCCAGGTGGCAGCAATGCTGCCTGTGAATGTGCTGGCACATGTAAGCAGTGCTTTGCTGGAGTATTGCAGCAAAGCTGCAATTTGATTGGCTGATAGCTTGCTCCAGGTGGCGCCAATTCTTGAAGCAATGCTGCCCATGCCTGTGCTGGCATATGTCAGCAGTGCTTTGCTGGAGTACTGCAACAAAGCTGCAATTTCATTGGCTGATAGCCTGCTGCAGTTGGCAGCACCTTTTGAAACAATGCTGCTCGTGAATGTCCTGGCACATGTAAATGTTCTCTTGCATGACGCTTTTGGTTGTGAAAATGTGCACTTTTAAGGAAGCTTCAGTTGCCGTGGAAAGGGTCGCACCAGCAGAGGCTGCGGCCACGTATGTGCAAAAACTTAGAAGGATTGCATCGTATTTGAAGACTGCAGCGCACAATGTTACGACCAGAATTCGCAATTTGCGGCCCTATCATGGCCCTGTCACAAAACAGTAGTGCCTGTACAAATATTCTCATGCAAAATTCATTCAACTGGCCATCGTGCGATGCTTGCATTGGAGTATGTTTGCAAATAACTGGATGCACCAGTGGCATAATGGATGTCTTTTGCTCTGAGTGTATCCACGTCATTCGATACTTTAGTGATAGCTGCTAAATTTATTAGGGCCATCTCATCCTTCGCTGTCTATCTTGTAGAAAAAAAAGCTTTCGTTGGTAAACACAGCACTTGATGCGCCATATTTTGAAGTGCTTTATATGTTGTACATGCTGAAACTGCCAGCAACTTTGGCTTAGTTCCATGTGTATGCAAAAAAAAAAGGCCTTACTTTGCAAGGAAACTTCACCAGAGATGCACGTAGTGTTGCATTTGTGCGAAAGCTTGGATCTCAACTACGAAGATTTCTGAAGACCACTAAATAGTTCTGTTCAGCACGAGGAAACTTCGTTGCAACACATGTGGTCTGCATTGTTACTGCTTTGGATGTGTGCTTACCAGATGAGTGTGCAAATGAAAAATGTTTTTTTTTCTAGACACTGGCACCGATCGATGTTGCATGTACCTGCGAGTGTGTGGAATCTCTATGCACACAACTTCTCTAGATCTTGTGAAACGCTGCTTGGTCCACTCATTAATAAGAGCTATGTGAATCTTCACTAGGAGACACCAGTAACACATGCTTTTGTTACGCAAGTTGCCGGTGCATTGTTGAGCTTGAACTTTAGGCGTGTGTGCATATTTGTGGTTTGGAGCAGCTAGCGCAAGGTCATCGTTCAAGACTTCCCTGCTAAAGTTGCACCATCAATGAAGATTAACAATAAATCAACACTATTACATGATATCCCAATTTTTCTTTTGTGGTCTCAAAATATTCCATGCAGAATCTCCTCTGCAAGTGCAGGTTAAATGAGTGTAAGCACTTGCAAAATATCACTGAATTGTTTTGTTGTCGTACGCTGCTGTGTTTGGTATATGATGTGTGGGAAGCAGCCGCCAAAGAAACAGTGAAATGCAAAAGCACAGTTGCAGTAGCAAAATCTTGAGGGGCCCATAAACTAACCCCGATATCTTTTTTATTAACATTTCAAGTAAATGCGACATCGAGTTCAGTGTGTCCCACCATGATCAACAGTTCTAGACGCCCAAGTGTTATGCGCCATGGGCACACCACAAAATAAGGAAACAACCCCGCGCTCCTCGTCGGGCCTTTTGGTGCCTTAGCATTCTTTGTGACGTCACCAGTACAATCTGGTCACGTCAGCAGGGGAACAAGCCTGCTTGTTGCCTGCAGGTACTCCCTGCTTATTTGCGCCAATGTGGTTCAGGGCCCCTGAACCACCGAGAGGTCGAAATTTCAGTTGTGGTGTTGCAGTTTTGCAGGAGTCGACAACGAACAAAGCTATGACACTTTTTCTAAATGGTGCCATAATAAGGGAGTTTCACGCCTTTAATGCAAAAGAGGCCCTCGCTCATTTCGCTCTTTCCTTCGCTATGATCCATTTGTCAGGTCGTCTCTCCTCATGGCAGAGTGCTTCTCCTCGCCATTGGAGGAAGAATGGCGAGCACGCATATCTGCGAGCCAACAAAGAAATAATGTGGATGATAAGCAGACATGACGTCGCGGTGAACCCCGAGGTGATGAGTATTGCCGAAAGGCACGGAGAGAAGGGATTGTTTCTTAAAATTTGTGGAGCGCCCACAGCTCGTAGCACTCCGTAATCAATGTTAATTAGCATGTAATTAAGTATAATTATTCTACAATCAGTCAGCTTCATTTCTTGCATAAAAATAATCAAATATTAGGCTCATAATGCCTGCTCGGTTTGTTTTTTGGTTGTATTCGGTTCTGGAACGTGGGATATCGAAAGATTGTCAAACATGGTAGCACCTATAGCAAGATGATCCTCAGTAGCAATACACAGCATAATGAAGTTAATTGACTGCCAGTTGTCCACTCAGGGAAGCCTGTACAAACGTGCACACGGCGTTTCAAGCCATTTGAAGAAACGCGGAGTACGTGACGCATCTTCATAGTTGATTTGTACAATTGTACACACCATCGCTGTAGGGGTTATAGTAAGAATAACGTTAAAAGAGGCATGGGAATAACCACAGTTGGCTCCTTTGTGCAAGCAGTGACATGAACTGGTGGGAGATAAACTTCGATGCCAACGAGGCTCGATCGTGACCAACAGTGCTCGGTGTGTGACCGTGGTACCATTCTTGAAGGTTTTGCCAAATCATCTTCTGTTTTGATTGGACAGACATTTCGAAATATGCCAGCTTGATGCAAGTGAAATTAGCACGTTCCCAGGCTCTGTGTAAAATCTTAGTTACATGATTGCCAAGTTGGTCTTCAAGAAAAGGAATTCAAGACACCTATTTTCAGAAGTCTTTACTTACTTTCATGTATTTACAAGATTTCGTTGCCTTGTTAGCCAGAGAGCGTGAAAAAAGAAAAGAAGACAAGCAAACAAACCAAAAAACATCATTTTCGTAAGTTTCATATATTTGTTACTCAAATTCCGTAAAATACTTACTAAATGTAACGCAGCCTATGGAAGCTGATTGGGGAATTACCACCTTTTTTATATGGCTGCACAAACAGCCAATGTGTGTCGTAATGTGCGAGATATCAATGTGGCTCGATAAACAAAATTGCATGCCACAGAAAAAAAATCACTCGGAAACACAATATATGTGGTGTTCCTGTTGAAGGGACCACAGATGTTGCCATTGCTAGAACACAAAACAAACAAGATAAACGCTATGACTTGAAGTAAGCTCGTCAGTTACAAATAGGGTCTATTATTTCTTCAAAGCATACAAACTCCTCATGACATCTGCGCAATATCACTGCCGGAGCACTCTTGGCATGCAAGACGATTCTTTCTAGTTATGTACACGTCTCATGCGCATTTCTCACTTTCTGGTTAACGAAAACCATCAATCGGAAATCACTAAAACTATAAACTTAGAATGACAAACTAACACTGTTAATTCATTGGCAAAGTAATGGAAGCGAAGAAAAGAACATCATCATCACAGTCCTGTCTCCTCTTGACGTCTCATCAAGTAAACACATTCGTAAATGCACCATCAACGTGATGGCAAAATTGTCGTATGCCCGTTTGTAGCTCGAAGCAACTAGGAGACCCATATGGGTTCCTCAGCAAGCTTTGCAGTTGAAAAATTCATCCTGGTCTGGAATTCGAACCCGAGACCAACGCCTTTTCTGGACGGTCCCTCTACCACCTTGACTAACAACTCAAAGCGCACGGAGAGAATACGGCATTCTGCGCAACGGATTTGCCATGTTTATTCCATGTGCTTCGGGTCATCCACTGATTCGCCCTTGTGCTGCCCGGAGGGTGGCGCGGCCGCCGAAGAAAGGCGATGGTTCCGGGTTCGAGTCCCATATGGGGACAAATTTCTCGTTTGTCAACCCAGTTTTCTTTTTTGTATGAAGAATCACTAGATTTCCTCTATGCTAGAAATGGGTCGATGGCAGCTTTCTCTTTCTAAACCTTTCCTCCGCCTCACAGAATTCACAGTGCTGACTGACCCATCGAGTTTCATACTAGTACACTAGAGGAAAATGTGGCGCTAGTGTCTATGGGAGCTGCAATACTTAGTGCTTCAGCCAGCATGGACATGATCAGTAGTGCATGGATTTGCCTAAGCTTTGTTCTTTCGGCTCCATGTGGCTTGCAGCCACTTTGTCGCAAGGCGAAGTTCACTAAAAGTTTAGCAGTCCCACATCACCACCTTGACCTTTTAGGCTGACCAACTCAAATCAGCTCACAAGATTCACAATGAGCCAATATTTTATCCGAAACAAAAGCCAAGACAACAATAAACAAAGCCAGAAGTGCATTTGAAGCCACTACCACAAAGTCTAGGCAAATCCAAGTACAACCAATCATTCCCATTGTGGCCGAACGATCACAGCGCCACTGTTTCCTCGAGTAAACATTGTAGGAAACTCTATAGATTGACCATCAACATGAATTGAAAAGCGAAAAGCTTCTCAAAGTGGCATGGCCGCTACACGTAGTTGTATAAAATCGTAACATGCAACTGCTTTATGGCTGGTCCCTACCCATGATCCAGTCCCAGATCTACGTTTTATAACCTATCTAAGTGGCGCTGTAAGTATGAGTGGTGCTTAACAGCTTGACGAGGCACTCTAGTTCTTCTAACCCCGTTCGCGTTTGAATTTATGTTGGTACCATACATAGACCATATTAAGTTGCGCGCATTTCCAAGCTTGGTTCAAAATGGACCCGAATGATGTGTTTTAACATCTTTGAAGGCCTTTCTGGGTCAAACAAAAGCACCCACGAAACGAACAAGAGTGTGTGAAACTGTAGCTTCGATGTCTGGCGTTCTCTTTAGCCTCTGAGCCTAAAGTAAAATACAGAGGTTGAAGTACAATAATACCTTTGCACGTACTTTAAAGGGGCCCTGCAACACTTCTTCGAGAAAACATCGAATGGCTTCATTAAAGGAGTTTATTGCCTCATGAATTGACCGCAAAAATTTTTAGAATTCGTCAAGTACGAGCGTTAGAGATTTGTCGCCACTGTAATTGCTTTCTCTCGTCCCGACCAGCGTGCTGGAAGCAGGCAGGGATGGCATGGGGGAAACACGAGCGCATCATGACCTTGAGCACTTTTTTTTTACTTCGAACGCGGCTTACTTTTAATGTGATCGTGAGAGCGGGACACGGCGACATCTTGTGGAGACCGGAGCAACCATGCAGCTCACGATGCTCAATTCAGCCAATGGCCGTGAAGTTTGGGTATATGGTGCGGTCATTTGGGTACATGGCATCATTTGTAGCAAGAAAAGGGAACGATTCCTCGCTGACTTGGAGAATCAGTTGTAACTTCCAAGCCACATGCTGCACTATAATGTTTGGCTCGTGTTCTCAGGAGCCTTAGACAGCCAATCGGCAGCATTTTCCAACCATGCAGAAAAAGTGTTGCAGGGCCCCTTTAAGAAATGATAAGCAGGATTTTTAAAGCCGTACCGAGAAGAAGGTTATCAGGTGTCATTTCTTTGTGTCAAATGAAAGGCCAACCTCCCAAGAGCCTAAAAAACATACTGGTAAGCATGAATTCCCCCCTGAAAAATTAATTACAGTATATTTCTGAAAGCTTGTTTTGGGTTCCTACTGTATCCTGATGTCATGACGTGGTATGAGCTTCTTGTCAGGTGCTCGCGCAAGATACGACATTTCCATGGTCGCTCTACTCTGCGGCTTCGTTGGTGACGCACAAGTGTCCATTTTTAATGTTTTGTACCTGACGTCATCACAACTAGCCATATAGGTGTGTGAAGTCGCCCCAGAATTGATACTGTAGCCTGACATCACATTGTTGATGTCGGAAGGTGCGCCATGAGAAAATGAACTTCAATTTTAAAATAAAATACATCATCAGCCTTTGCAGAGCTTCACACTTTCTCAGAGTCATCTCTGCATTCAGGAGATTTGTATGGTAGAGCAAACTCATATTCGAAAACTGGTATCAGTAACCCGTCAAGAAACCAACTGCAGAGGACAGAAGGTCTCAGCCTGAAAAAAAAAAAGAAAGAAAGCCTATCGTAGAATGATTGCTCAGAATGTAGTTTTACCTCCGAGATGTAGACTAAAAAAAAAATGCGTTGCACCAGTTTGGCAGATAAGGAACTGCTTGTCGCAAACGCAAGTGCTTATCAACACGGTACCGAATGACAGCCGTTTCAAAACCATTGCTCCCCCAGAAACTCGTACAAAGCATGTCACGTTGCACTGTCCTGAATTGCTCTAACCCGGCAAACTAATAAAAAAAATGATGTGCAGGCTGGTGTCGCCATGAAGATTTACGCCAACACGCATTTCATGTGGGCTCAAAAAACAAATGACCAAGGAAAGAGAGAAGGGGGGAAAAAAATCCTATTCGTATTGCACCGTCAAGCTCACGTCATGGCCACAATGCATGGAGAGCCTGAAACAGCCAATTTTTTTTTATCCTTCAGGCAGCCCGACACAGAACTGTCAAACGCTCCATCACATCACCGTTCGCAGCATTAGCACTCATCACAATAGAGCGTTTTGTCGCTGCCTTTTTCTCCTAGCATTGGATGCCAACATGAGGGCATCAAGAACATCAACTTGCAAGAAAACACTGTCTTGTGACGGTTCCTTGGCCATGATGGAGCATGTGACGGCGGTGTCGGTGGGGCCTTGAACTCACGGTCATGACAGTCAGAGTGCCAACTTCCTAACTTAATCACACGACAACAATCGTTGAGACTGAACAGCTTGATGTGCGACGGTCACATAGCAGGCCGAGGCACACCAATGTGACGGAGCGGCCTGCAGCATTCGTGACGCCGACGCTCAACGACTGCGACGAAAGATGAAGCAAGCACAATGCGCTCAGTCGGATCAGCTCCAGGTGGAGGGCATCACTGCGCCTTCTTGACGGCATCCCGCTGACGCTTGATCGCCTCTCGCTCGGCCGACGTGACGTACGGTAGACACTTCATGTTGAACACGGGACAGTGCACCTCGGTCATGTCACCTGGAACGAAAAGAAATTGAAGCCCTCAGCGCAATGACGACACGTTTGCTTGCTACTTGTAATGAGTGAATGGGAGCCACACTACGTAACCTATTCATTTCTCTTGTCTTTCGTCATTAGCTGGCACAATGTCACATCCTTTGTTGTTACTGTTAAAATATGCATTGGTCACTCGCTGTGACGGGTCATAAGAAGGGAATTTTATTACAAAACAAGAAATATAATACACCTTTCAGGTTTAAGGTAAGCTTGAATAATAAGGCATTGGTAAACACTGCTAAGATATAGTCGTGACCTTGAGTTGGTAGCATGCAACTCCTCATTCTAGGGTTTCGCTGAGGCATTGCGCTTCATGAGAGAGAACCTGCGTTATCAAAGAGGTGCAACATACATAGTAAGATTTATAGGTATACGGTGAAACCTCGCTGATACGAATCTCACGGGACCACCAAAAATATTCGTATCATCCGAAATTCGTATCACCAGAAAGCATGGAAAATTAGCATGCGACAAAAGAAAGCTGGCGTACATATTCATTTATTGTTCTTCAGGGCCGCAGCAATGTCAGGAAGAACTCTGAATGATTATCAGTTAAGTTTCGAGATGTGGGCAATCATACCAGCACTCGTAAATATACGGCCCGTACGCGCGTGTTTAATTAATGAACCAGGTGCGTTGTGACCCACGACAGCAGTAGCCCCTTCCAAATTTTAGCCTGCTTTTTCGCATGACACCAGAGTACTGCGGCTAAAGTAACGGAAAAAGCACTTTGACGCGATAGATCAAGGCCACAAAATTTTAAAACCATGGTCCTATGTTACGATTTTGTTATCGCGGAGGTGTTGGGGATGTTTTTTGGGAGACTTACGGCCGTGCCCGCACAAGTGCGACCTCAACAGTCGCGCATTTTGAAGTTGTGAGGCCTGACTCCTTCGCCAAGACCGTCCTCGCCTTCTTTCAGACCTCGTCCACCTTCCATAGGATGTCTGATGCACGAGGCAGGCAAGTGTACAATGACAGCAGCCCGTGTCGACGCATTAGAAAAAAAGAAGCATGGCACCAATGCCCTCTGTAATCTAAACGCAAAGGCACACGGAAGCACATTAGAGCCTCAAAGATTCGCGCACACAATCTCGGAGGCTGTGACAGGCGTTGCCGTGCCGCGTCTCTGAATTTTTATTCTGACCGTAAGAAATGTATTTTTCTTACACTGTGATTCTGACGATTTGGCGGTGCGGCGCGCATACCCGCGTGCGTTCCCGCGTCGCACGTGCTTGGCGTGTCTTGCGCGACAGCGCAGACAGCACCTCTTCGTACCTGGGCGGAAGCGTACGTTCGTATCAAACGTCGCGGGGTGAAAGATCGGTTCGCAACAACCGTACTCCATTACATTGCAGCCCAATAGGCATTGGCCGGGACCAAAGAAAAATTCGTATGAGCTGTGTTCGTATCACCGAGGTTTCACTGTACATGTTTTCATAACGCAAGCATTTGTAACAACAGTCGCACTGTGATTGCCCTCTGCCCTCTGTCCATGTGTTTGCTGTAAATACGCATGAAACAGAGCGTACGTAATTGGGGGCACAGTTCTTCAAGCCATTCACAAAAATAGCTTTTCTGTCTACGAACTGAACTGCTAGAAATGAACGTCAAGATTAGCGACTAACATTTTCAATGTCTTTTGACAGTTGCTTGTTGCTGTTAAGTAACAACCTAGCTTACGCAAGTTGGCTCATAAACATACTTTGTGTAAGAGCCATGCAGCATTGCGCTTCTGGCATGGCAACGCCACACCAACTAGCCCAGACGTTCACTACTTTCCTTTCGTTGCCATAAAATCTATCTTCGCAAATATTAATGAGAACTAGCGGACAATGATGCCAAGGAAAGTATAGGGGATGTTATTAGTAGTAATTGTAATGTAAATGTGACAATAGAAAAGTGAAGAAAAGATAACTTGCCGCTGGGCAGGGACCGAAGCTGCGGCCTCCGAATAATGCGTCCGATGCTCTACCAACTGAGCTACAGCAGCGGTCATCCCCTGCGTCCACTTTATGGGGTATACTATATGTGCATGTAAACGTGGGAGTGTTAGTCATCACCACCAGTAGCCATGACGGCGAGTGTGGAACACTCTTTCTCTGCCTGCTGGCGTCACATAGCACTAATAACGTCCCCTATACTTTCCTTGGCATCACTGTCTGTTAGTTCTCGTTAATACCGTGTCTAACAAAGAAAAACATGCCCGTAAGTTTCCACTTCTGATGTTTGCAAATAGTGTGACGCAACCGCTCTACCCCCGCAACTCACCGGTGTGCAGGTTGCGCATGACGAAGTGGCCCTTCATGTTGCCGAAGGTGGTGCTCAGGCTGGTGCAGCTCACCCATGAGAAGTACGCGCCGGGGCTCATCACGGGGTACTCACCTGCGTGATACGTAACACACACAATGATGGCTTCTAAGACGGATCGAGACACAAGCAAAACTTATTCTCGCTGTGGATTGTAAGGGCTCGTTCACACCTGCGACTGCAACTGGTTGTGCAACCAAGTTAGTGACAAAGCAACTGGTCGCAAGGCAACTGCTTTGGCTCAGTTGCTCACTGCTCGATTTTTCGGTCACACGACCGCAGTCACAAATCTCTGAACCAATCAGACGCGCAGGAACAGGACGTCAGCTTATTTTGCGGGGCAATGGCGATGCAAGCAGATGTGAGTTCTGTGAGTCGATGGGTATAAGTCACGCGAAGGTGTGAATGTTTGTCACGTGGAGTTGCTTTTCGGTCGCCAGTCACAAACGGTCGCATGACAGGTGCTAGACACAGGTGTGGACGAGCCTTGAGATAGAGGAGCAGCTTGAGCCAATCCGAGTTGATAATATTGCTGAGCTTGCTTAGACTCTCCAGCAACACTGACAGAGGCAAGCCGTTGTATTAATCGGAGATTAATTTGAACATAGATGTCGTTACCTGGAGGACCACCATCTAATCCTTCATTGCACTCTTGTGATAGCAAAATTTGATGAACAGTTTTCATACAGATGCAAGAACATTTTTCATGCTAAGTTTATTGTATGAGCACATTGTCTAACATGCTACTGTAGAATGACAGAAATTTTAACCCTTTGCGGTACGTTGTCAGGGCCATTTTGACAATGGTAACACGGCCGCAGCAGTCCATGGTCAGGCACTGATCGTCAAGTTGTGCCGTGGTTGATTCATGCGCGCATTTTCTTATTGCATTATGCGCCATCTCTAAATGAGTAAGTAAAGTTCTTTCAGCTGAGCTTTGATTTCTTTCATTTCGCACCGCAATGGACAGAAGGTGGGTAAAGGTTTCGGACCACAAAGGGCTAAGCACGCAGCATAAAAAGTCCCAGACTATGGAGCTGTCACTCACCCACGACACCTCGGCCATCAACGCGTTCCTCCAGCCCATTCTCGTCCGTGATGATCCAGTGGCGGGTCTCCAGCTGACAGCTCTCCCGGTCAGAAGCATCTTCAGACATGGACATCCTGGGTGTGAAAATTATACCCGGCTGTTGAATATTTGGTGTGTCCCAACAACACACAGCTGAGATGTCAAGTTGCTGAGTTCGACGCCACCGGATTATCATTATCAGCATTATTGGGCCATTTGGTGTAGCACATGATACCAAAAGTATAAAAAAAACACCAGCGCTAATGTGGTTCTTATGTAGCTATTGGTGTAACTCTAAATACTGCGCTAAATGCAGTTCCACTACTATGAAACCTGAGGGTGCACATATAGCACGGGGAATTAGCGATTCTCATTCCTAGAGTTCCCACCGCTACGCTTACCAAAGCGTCAATAACGCCAATGTTTAAGGTAAGCGTGTAGAGTTTCCCTGGCACGAATAGAATCTTGTTAGGGAGATTCACAAACTCTGTGTGCGACATGTGCGCTACCTTTTGCTGCACTTTATCCACCTCCTCCTTATTGCGGCAGTTGAGATACATGCTGCCTGCAGTGAGTTCCGTCAGGTTGTCTCGCCATCAGATGTAGCGGCGAAGAAGGTGGAGAGAGGAACAATCGTGTGCTTGGCGAGGCGGTGGCGCACACTCTTGTGCGACATGGATGTCAGCCGCCTGTTTCCGAAGCATATTTAGCGATATTAAGCTAATTATGGCAATTACGTCTTGGTTATTTCGGTTATTTATTTTATTCCAGACCTTGTTCGTTTATTTTAACACAGTTTTCAGCATGGCTAGCCTTGTTTTAAAGGGCCCCTAAACCACCCAGTGGTCGAAATTCAGTTGTGGTGGGGAAGTTGTGCACGAGTGTACAACGAACACGGAGCCGCGAGAATTTTTCAAAACGGTGCCGTAATAGCGGAGTTATACGCGTTTGATCATCGAAACGCGGCGATCGCTCCTTTTGCTCTTTTCATCGCTACCCTCCGTTGGTATCCTTTCCCAAAGCCGGTTTGCCCTCTCGCTGAGCGCCCCTTCCAATCTTGCGTGGCATACGTCACCGCCGACGCGCTGATCAAAACACCTTCTACTTCCGGTTGCCGCGACTCCGCACTCTGTCTGCTCCGTCGACTGCGCGGTTGTTAGCTAACCGCTGCTGCCGTGCCGGCCCGTGCTCATACGAATCGTGCCGGCATGGACCTTGTGTTGCGCGCACGCCTTCAAAGGATCGCCAACATGATGGATCCGTTCGGTGACACGCCGTGCCAGAACAACTCCGCACGGGCAACACGACGAACAACAACAAGGAGCGCGGCCAGCTGATTGCTGACTTACCGGATGTCGTAGGTTCCTGTTCGACCAATAGAGCATGACTTGCGCTCTACGTCACCTATCACATCCTGACGTCACGCGGAGGCCGGAAGGCCTCGGAAAGGAGGAGGGATTGTTTTTTGGAATTTGTGGCGCGGCCGCGGCTTGTAGCGCTGCCGCGATTGTGGCATCGTTGATCGTGAAGGCATTCCGCACACGATGCGCATGTTTAATTGAAACGTTTGAAAAAATATCGGAGATGGTTTAGTGGCCCTTTAAGCCTGTATTGACCCCTTGATTTTGAGACTGATCACGCCACACGAGATCCACAGATGGACGACAAGCTGGGTCCTTCAAGTGCTAAGGGAAAGTGAATTGCAATGCTATAAAATAAAAGCGCTGGGCTTCCAGAGTGTGGTGGCTTCACTCACGTGATCCGGTATGTGTGGAAGAAGTGCGGAGGATTCACACTGCTCAGCTCGGGCATGAAGCACGTTGCCACGGAGACGGTGATGTTGTCTGTCGTCAGCTCGCACCCCGGCACGTGGTAGAACCTGACGGCAAAGGATGCACAAATATGCGTGAACACGAACGGGGAACACGTGCAATCATCCAATACTGTTTATGTATATACCGTATTTTCCGGTGTATAAGACGCTACTTTTTTTCTGAAATTTTCAGTGGTGCGTCTTATACAAAGGTGCGTCTTATATACGCAAAATGTCACGCAATCTTGAGCGACCAATATGCCCATATTTTATTCGCGAGTACGAGGAACTGTGCGTGAAAGCATTCGTAGAAAGATATGTAATCTTGTTATGACAATGAAGCAACCGTATCTCAGGTGGCAGTTACTTGCTGTTAAAGCAGCGCCGCGACCACGGAGATTATGGCCGCGATAAAAACCGCCAACATCACACGCACTATCTTGTTGTTCAAATTGTTTCTTCTTAAGGCGTTAAACCCACAGAACTGATGCAATAAATAAAAAAGAGCACCCCCCTGCGCGCCAGTCGCGTCTCGCAGGACTAATTATAAAGTTTGAGCAACCAACCACAACGTTTTATCGCAACGTCTAGCGGCCACGATCTACCAGTTACAAAAACGAAAGTACCACTTCGTTATCATCATCATCAGTTCTCATGTGAGACTTCTCAGCAATCCAACAGTAGTCGCAGCCTCCGTCTTCCCGTCGCCATTTACATTTTGTGCTCGTGTGTTTCAAGGCGGTTACGGTGTAGTTACGGTGACTGTGAGGCACGATCGTTGGTTCACTGGTTGGTTGCGTGTTCCTGCCGAGCCTTATATTGCCGCAGAGGCAACGCCATCGATGTGTTTCAAGGTGCTTACAACGCCGCGTGAAAAGCTACAGAAGCCGACAACAGCAACCCAGCGATACTGCCTACCGAAGCGGCAGAACTTCTGACAGCGCACGGGATGATGTGGCTTCGAGTGCGCGCGCAATAAATATTTGTTTTCTGAGCCTTATCAATGCGTTATTTACTGTTTTATACTAGTGCTCACGGATATTCGGTGCCGTGCGCGACTACGCATTTCGCGATGAATAAACTCCGCGTGCGTCATGGTGTTTTATCATGTTGACCGGGTTATAAATAGGTGCGTCTTATACAGAGGTGCGTCTTATACGTCATTTTTTCCTGCGAAAGTCGTAAAAGTGGGGGGCTGCGTCTTATACAAGGGTGCGACTTATACACCATTTCATACAACAGGTTCAGCGCTTTGGAAGCTAGCGAGGGTTCTTACAATAGATTCGTTCGCACCTAGAAATAGTTCAATACTTTTACTCCCCTGAAATGTGACTTCTTTGTTTTGTTTTTAGACTGAGTAATAAATAAAAATGCTTTGTGCATTAGAAACAAACAAATCCCGTAATTTATACAGTTGTGAATACCTAGGTTGTTTTGGATCTCTTGGTGTTTCTTTATTTTCGTTTCATAGCCTCCGCAATAGTTCCTGTAGCGTGCACTCGGAGCCAATCGTGGATGCCACATTTACAATGACGAAATACAAGCGCAAGACGTGCGGACCTGCACATTTTGCTGACTGAACTTCTTGCATAGCTTCCACAGCGTCACACCTGATGTATGACACTGAATATAGTACAAACTGAACCATTATTGCTCTGATTACTATTAATACTAACTACTGCAGTCATCGCTATTAGGACTACAAAATGGGCAGCAACAAAAAGGTGTGATTCAGGGGCCTATTTTGTACGAAGGAATATGAAATACTATTCCATGTTGGTCGTCCCTGATTGGCTGTTTAGAAATACATCAGGGCCCTCCACATGGCTAGCGCCAGCTGCGTGATGCGAGGCGACACAAAGCAAACCAGACTAGTATTCCGTGGTATGGAATAGGCCTACTGCTGGCAAATGATTTTTTTCTGCAGTACTGTTCAGTAAATAATTACAAATGTGCTTTGTCACGTTTCTCTGTGGATGGGATCTATTTTTCGTAAGACTTGATGAAACACGCTAAAAACTGCAAAATGTGCCAAAATTCGTACAACATTCTGAAAAAATTCAGCACCGCTGATAGTCATGACCAAACCAGGCCAGCAGTGTGTTATTGAAGGCAAAGAATTGAATGCTGAAAACAAAATGAACAAACAAACGAAATGGTACCTGTAGGGTTGATTGTCGAGCACCACAAACTCTTCATTTTCCAGCATGTCGGCGTAACCAGTGAACCACTCTTGGAAGGACCGGGCTGCAAAATGGCAACTTGAAAGTTAGGCCTTGCACAAAAACACTCGGAAGTAGTAAATAACAACACACTTTACAAAACACAGGCTTAGCTAATGTTTCAGCCTGGGCCCAGTGGAAACATTATGCTCAACCCATTCTTTAACATGCACCTCAAACTAAGCAAACAAGTGCTTACGCATTCAACCTTCCATCAGGATGTGTGTGCTGTGGATGAAAATTGAGCTCACAACCTTGTGCTTAGCAGAAAATTTCCACAGAGACTCAAGTCATGAACACCTTCGGTCAATGACGGTCCTATTATGTTGTTTTGAAGTGAAGAGGGCTAGGCACGCAACACATTCTTAAAGTTAGGTTAAAGAAGTTTCGCAGATACAATGCACGCATTGTGGGACCCTGTTACATAAAAAACGGCAGGAAGGGGGGAGATGGTAGCTTGCGATGAAAAAATCCGTAAACAGGGTTTGTGTGCTCTAGCCGACATTTCGACATGTGGACCTGTCTTCTTCGAGGCTAGAACTGATTTCCTTAGCGCTAGTGTGTATATGCTTCGCAGCATATTCACACTAGCGATAAGGAAATCAGTTCTAGCCTTGAAGAAGACAAGTCCACTCGTCGAAAAGATGGCTCAAGCACACAACCCCCTGTTTGCTGTTACTTAAGTTATAAGTAACTAAACAGAATACATTCTTTACTGCCACTAATTCAATGCACTTTCTTGTAATGCTTACACTGTGTACTAGACAAATTTAATGCCCTGCAATTCATAGGTCCTGACCAACCACAACCTAAGCAGCAGTTTGTGTGAATGCACGCTGCATGCTGTCGACACAATGACTTCCGTGAGGGCAGGGACGTTCAATATTTATTGATGTAAGAGTGGAGAGGATACAGACAACGTGAAAGACAGTGGAGCAGCTGAATATTGTTTTTTTCAATTTCACTTCTGCATCCATTGCCTAAGCTAGTGCATGTGTAGTGTGTGCTCTCATGCAAACATGATCTCGTATGCACATGCTCAGATGCAGCTGCCTACTAGTTGGAAAGATGGAATTAGCGGCTATGGTCAGTAAAGTCCAAGTGGGATGGCTAAGAAACCTTTAGCAGTCTGATTAGTACTGGCCAACAGTGGCCGAAGTATTTTTCAAAAAGCCCAGTTGCCGATGTTTTTCACGAGCCTCACTGAAGCAAAGCTCGCTCCTGCTGGTGCCACCCCATGTTTCGTGTACTGCCATCTACCATAATAAGTAGAACAATGCAATGAGCCAAAGCAAGCTTAGAAGAAGGGAAAAATGTAGTGGACAAACGGAATTGACCACATTTACCAGAAATGCATGGATGAACCAAGATCAAATACAATGTGGTAGGTGTTAAACAAAACAATGCACTCACCGGTGATGAAGGCGTCGAGCGGGTGTCCTCTGACGCCCTGTGTGAGGTCTTGCGAAGGGTAGAAGACGCACCCCGGTGCATGGCCGTCCGTGTCGTGAAGCGCTATGAACTGGGTCAGGCCCGAGTGTAGGCAGAAGGTGAGCGGCATGCAGCCCTGTAGGCCGTCCCGGCTCTGCACTCCCAGAAGAGCAAGATATCAATCATTACAATAAGCGCAACAAGCACAGTAGACTTTGAGCAAATGGAAATCGCTTAAACGGAGCTGCTGCTTAAATGGAACTACTGACTCTGACATGGTTGGCTTCATACCTGTATACTGCACCCCTGTTCATCTCTCAGTAAATGGGACTACTGTTAAATGGAACACATTTTTCTGGTCCCTTGAGGTTCCGTTTAATGAGAGTCTACTGTACTGTCAGCATACGATCAAATGCAAATGTGGAGTGAATTGCTCCAAAATGGCCAGTGGATCATGAAGACCCGCTCCTAATTGACCAGTGAAAAACGTATTAGTTGCCACGGAGCAATAAATCCTGCTCCGGATCAACCAGAGAAAAACGCCAAAAGTAACATGTTCTTAGGCTAGTTGCTTTAAAATCCAAAAAGCCATTGCAACACAAATCTAACATGACGCAAGAGATGGAAGCACACAACACTGAACAGTTCTCATTGTAGCTGCCACTGGCGTCTGGTATTATCGTCTGAGTGTCTCGCTTTCATTTGTGCAGCCATGACTTCTTTACATGTAGGCTGCTGTGAGGACAGACGACTATATGTGCCACTATTAGAACAGATGCTCTGCGTATTGATGCGTCAGCCGTGCCTCTTACCTGGAAGCCGGCGATGGCTGTCTCCAGGTCCAACAGAGATTCTGACCGGTAGTGCGTCGGAATGCTCATGCTGCCCATCAAACTGAAATCGGGGACCTTGTTCAGCAAGCAACCAAACAATACAAAATAGACACAGAAAAAAGCAACGTCACGGCAAACATCATGAACGGAAAACGAAAGTATGAAGTTGCGGGGCTTAACATTTTTGAAGCTGCAAACTGCACTATGATGGACTTCGCAATGAAGTACTTCAGTAGGACGGATTGCTGGGCTAGTTGTTCTTCCATTATAACAATGTCGAATCAGCGCAAATAAAAACGGATGCAAAGTATGAGGCAGACAAGAAAAGACAAGGAAGCACCTGTCCTCTGCCTCGTCTTTTTGTGTCTGTCTTTATTTGGGCTAATTCAACAGTGTTATAATAAAGTACACTCGGTTCCCGTTCAGACTAGTGCAAAAACTGCACTTCTTTTTGTAATTTAGATTAGGCATGACTGTTACACGGGACCGGGCTATTCTGTCTCACATTTTTGACCATGAGTATGAAATTCACCATGATATGCAAGGTTATAAAAGTGAACACTATCCTATTCATAATGACTTCGTTCATTCATGCACATCGTGCAACTGATTGCTCGTCTTTGCTACCGCTGCTTCTCAAGCTCGGTTCATGAGCATGTCTGTTGCATAAAGGGACACCAAACAAAATTTTTGCTGCCGAGATTTTCAGCCCGACTGAAAGACTGGGTGCTGAAATCAATAGACACAACCTTCATTTCAGACAGAAACTAGCGAAAAATAACAAATTTAATGCGTTTTTGAACTGCACCGTGAACTAGGAAACGAATGTGCCAACAATGGCAGCCACCGCCCACGTCTCTCCAACCCGCTCAGTTCCCACTACGGTTCCTAGAACCACTACAAACATCTTAGCGCCTTTGTGGAGGGGTGAGAGTGGAATGTGAAGGAGAGGTGAAGAAAGGGAAGAAGCAGGACAGGAAAAGCTTGCACCCTGCATCCGCCGCAGTGACTTTAATGTCACGGCTTGCGCTGGCGTGCAGCTGCCGCGAGCTGACAATCCTTCCAAAAGGTACAGCCAACTGTTGAAAAATATGTGAAATAAACTCTGTTTATCGGAACAGTCGCGCCTTCCGAGTAGACTTTCGATGTTTCCGTCAGTTTTTTCCTAGTTTTGTTCAGTATTCCCTTTAAGTCATCCTCTGTGCCAGTACTCATGGCAGTACTATTGATTAAGGGGATATAGGGGCCTTGGAATTGTTTCCTTTAATATTCCAGTTATAATCCATGAAAATTTCCTGGTTTATGTAGTTTTGTGTGTTGATCTTGACGCAAAGCTCTTAACTAACGATTTTACCTGGAGTTTGTTGGTTGATGTATACATCAATATTTGGAACATACTGAGTGAAATTTCTGTTTCTAAGTTTTCATTCTTGATTGCAATTCTTTTTTCCCCAGCAGTTTAGGCTAGTCTACACGGCAATTTCAACATACGCCAGGCAGTTCATCTTTGATGAAAAGACATCGTGGCTTACCCTGGCG
Organism: Rhipicephalus appendiculatus; assembly: GCA_030522465.1. Taxonomy (NCBI): domain Eukaryota; kingdom Metazoa; phylum Arthropoda; class Arachnida; order Ixodida; family Ixodidae; genus Rhipicephalus; species Rhipicephalus appendiculatus. The sequence goes on along the minus strand of JALIZH010012055.1, from coordinate 81,073 downwards.
AGGCTAGCCGCTGCCCATTGTGGATCCGGTAGCAGCATCGCAGGTCATCCGGAAAGCGTACGCCCAGTTTGCGCTCGGCCGTGTCCAACTGCTCCTCTGTTGTTCCAGCTGGGTATGAATGGCAAATAGCTGTTTGAAAATTCTCTGATGGACGACTGCAAAGATTTCCTCAATGACACTACGCTGCAAAACTCCCCATAAGGAACTGCTCACAAGACCTGGTCACGGTAACTGGTGCATTGTGTGAAGGGGGGGTCTGATGGTGGTGGTAATGCTAATACTAGGAAGGACCAGAAGCAAGCCCACTTTTTTTTTTTCTACGTATGCTTTAGACTGGCAGGGACGTGGGCAGGAGTTCTGAAGCACTTTGGGAAAGCTGTGGGGAGTTCCTCAAAGCTAAACAGTTTGAGAATCTTCGCTCTTTAGTATCCTGGCCACAATTTCAATGCATTGCTCAATCCGCTGTGCAACCACCGTCATACATACCAAGATGCCCAGGCATTTTAAAGAGTGAATCAAACAAATGAACAACAATAGCGATCTTGCTGCGGAACATGGATGACGGTCGAAGGAACCAGTAAGCATGAAATTATCTCTGAGGTTGTTAGAATAACAACGTGGGTCACTGCTCATAAAGTGGTCAGGCGCACACCGTTACCCTTGATGGACTGGGCGATGACCGGGCAGTGCTTCTGCATGAAAGTCTTGATCTTTTGCCAGGCGGTCTTCATAGCCGCGTAGCAGTGCACGTACCGCCTCAGGTCCCGGTAGAGCTCCTGGAAGTGTGATCGCCATGTGGCGCCTTCTGGTAACCTGCAATGGCAACAATGGCATGCGAGCGTCAGGAGAACAATGGGTGGCTGTGGCAAATAAATGTCACATACAGATCCTCTTCACAACCCTCTCTGTCAAGCAGGGGAGTACACTATTTATTGGACATGCTATGCTAATTTCGGTTTGCCTCTGGCTTCTGATGGCCACTTGAATCATGTCAACAGGGAAATGAAGAACTCTCATACTGACAACTCAGCAGCAGCCGGACTTTACCTCTTAGCTACCGCCACATTCCTCTTCTCTAGTGCTGCCGACCTCCTCACCACACTGTACACTTACAGTCAATGAAGACTTCAACATGATATGATGTATGCATGACATGTGCCCTGGCAGAGGGCAGTGTACTTGGTTACCAAGCTGGCCTGACTGGGCTAGTTAACAATCCACACACAACCAATAGTTCAAAAGTCAACATTTGTGTTTGTTTTCACAGCACTTGTCCCCAACATGTTGTTCTTCGCCCACTTTTCCCGCTCTTTACATTCAGTGATAGTCTCCCATCAATCTGGCTTCCAGAATGAAACGCGAAATGGCTAAGGGTATTGTGGCGACTGGTAGATGCTGCAACATCTAAACCTTGATACGGCCCGCCATGAACTACCACGCACATTAAGTCAAGGTGCATTCACGAAGACAGGGGCGCAATTTTGTGGTGGACAGCGTATCACGCAATGTGAGCGTCAGCACAGCTAGAGAACCTCACCAAGTCTGGCTTTCTCTGCACGGAGGCTGGATTGAAAATGTGGGGCAGTGCACATCCAGCAGTCAACTGTCTAGTCAATCAGCGTGATGTCTTTCAACAGGCGTTGGAATGGTCTTGTTAGCACAGTTAGCTATCTTGTGTGGATTGTAAGCCAATAGCGTTTGCCAGATAGCAGATTGCCGTATAGTGTATGATACCCCTACAAAAAACGCGCATCTTTACTTGATGAACTTGCTCACAATGAACTGATATGTGATAGTGTATGGATTCACACAATGAGCTAGGTGCTTTGATGACACACAAAGTGGCGAAGCTAAGAGTCAAAGTGTGCACTTTCCACAAGAATGCTTTGGTGAACATGACATTGCCTGTGCACACTGATCACGTTACTGTTCAGCCTGCCATGCAGGCCACGTTTCGCCCTTGTTGGCGAATGCAGCTTAAATAAAAAATTTGCATAAATGTCGTAGTACAGTTTCATAATGATAAGAGGACAGCAGATGACTTTAGAAGCTGAGATTATGCATAGATGCACATAGCTCATTGCACTACAAGGATAGCTATAATCAATGGGAAGTTCATAATTGATTTTAAGGTGCAAAAAAACACAATCACAAGAGAGGACATGGAACAGAGCACCTTGTACAGGCACTTGTACAATACAAGAATGCATTGTACAATGCTTCGTGCCTTAAAATCAATTATGAATGTACACCAACTCGCCCAATAAAAAGTTCTAATGAGGAGTTGCAGCTTGGTTCGTGTGTGCGGTGTCATCCAATCAACAATTTGCTTTTTTGGAATAATGCTTCACTGGGCGAGTTGGTATTCCATTCCTGAGGCAAGCAGGGCAAGATTTTCTTTGTACTGCATGCTTCGAGAATCCAATTCTTCTCAGTTCACTGTACGGTAATTTATTTTATAGTCTTTTTCTTACACCCCACTACTATAATACTTGAGCACTTGCATAAATGGCCATCTGCCAGCCAGCACCCATAACTATCACACGACATTACTGTGTTAACCTTCAGCTGTACAGTTTTAATAATTACGATGTACTCACTCAGTCTCTAGCCAGTACTTCCAGCAGAGACCACGCCAATGGGGGGTCGTGGGCACACACATCCCGAAGCCGACGGCTCAGGCGGCTACACCTGCAAATGTTGTCACAGAAAGATGCGAAAATATTGAGAACAAAGGGAAGGAACTTGAAGTGCAAGTCATATCTCAATGTCAAAAACAGTCAAGAACATCTGCGTCTGTTTACTGAATCTATATTTAATTTATTTAATGAAGCAAACAATTTGCATGATGAAACAGCTTTAGGGCACTGGCGTGTGTGCGTGCAATGGGACTTCACGACATTACACTGTAAATCATTGATCTAGGGGCTAATATGTTAAAAATAAGACCGTTTACAGTGCCCAACTGAGTTCTATAGTAAAATTCTCGTACAATGCAGTCTTTCACACACAAATACATTCAGAATTTTAGCAGCTTTTTATCTAACAGCCCATTAGACAGTGACAAGAGAATGTATTGTACAATCAGTATGCAAAACCTCGCCAAAAAGTTATTTCTGTCACATTATCAGTATGATTTTTGAAAGAATTATTTGCAGTCTGCCATCAAAATGCACAAAATATAGCTGCTTGCATTCGTGTGAGAACTGTTACTATTGTATTGCAAAAGTAATCTTTATCATTATGTGGCTTTTGTGGATGGTGGTTGTGCCACAGAAAGGCAGCATTTTTTTGTGCATGACTGCAAAAATCATATCGCCTGCTGCAATAGCTTAGCGGCTAATGTGCTGCATAGCTAAGCTCGAGGTCATGGGTTCAATTCCTTGCCACGGCAACCTCATTTTGATGGAGGCGAAATGCATTAACACCTGTGTAATTATATTTCGGTACATGTTCAAAGAACCCGAGGTGGTCCTAATTAATGCACTGTCTTCTACTACAGTGTGCTTCATGATAGTATTGTGGTTTTCGCACATAAGGCTACAGAATTTATTTGATTCTTTCATGACTTCTTGCTAGTAGCATATGTAAATTAATTGACAAAATTTTTACCTTTGGTGTAGGTTTTAGGTTGCCCGACCTAAGCATGTCCAATCTTGATTACATTGAGAACAATTCATTGAAACTAAGCGTTTCTGTGTGTGCCATCACTCGGTCTTCATGTTCAGTGCATTTCCTGTCTGCAAGCTGCCTCAGTTTAACCTTCCATGCTGCCATAATGCACAAACATTCAAACAATCATCCAGCCTGTATTTATTTGCCAACTCTATAAAAAGATTTCTTTTTCTGTACTAAACACCAGTTCACTCTTCGGACTTATAAAAAGAACTCCTATCTTGTAAGGTTAGAACCTATGATGCAGCAGCTAAGTGAGACGGTTGCATCGAATACAGCAGACGGTTACAGCATATAACCACAGTGTTGAGAACCAACAATCTCCTTTCGTCCAGAGATAACAGAGCACTTCTCGACGTATCGTCCGCAGTGAACTCGTGTAAAAGCGAAAGGTGTCAGAGTTATCACTGGTGGCCTGAACGACTGAGCTACTTCCATGGAGATAGCATCCTTTAGTTTCGTGTCACTCACTAACCGAGAGACAGCACAGGCGTTCGGATGTCTTATCAGGAGTGAGATATCACAGTCTATATAGGATAGGCTTCTGAAGGGAAGGCAATGTGTGAATGCAGCTCTTATCAACCCTTCTTTTTTTAATCTCTCGCCAAAGTGCTTCTGTACTAACTCAAACCTCAGTCAACAGACACGGAGGGCCCACAAAAAGTGTGATTAAAATGCTTTCCAGAATATAAGGCAACTGGGAAACTCCCACCAACAGTGGTGGAACAAATGTATCGTCTTCACTTTCTACACCTTTCACGACTACTGAATAAAAAAGACGAGGACGCCGACCACAAGAGAATAAAAATGTATCGACGTTTTGGCAGCCAGAATGGGGCACTCAGCCTTGTACACAATCTCACAAGATTGTTCACAAGACTAGATGTGTCCCATCCAGTTCTGTGCTTGTAACATGTCTGACAACGACAACAACAACAACAACAACGCCGATGATAACAATGCGGCCCGCCTTTCATTTACACTGTGCAAAACACGCAGTAATATTATGGCTTTTCGTATGGTAGTCAAGCATTCTCAATGCTCATTAAGAAAACCACTGCATGAGCTTCGAGCACATTGCAACCATTTCAAAATAGAACACTTGCATCTTGTCTGTGTGCTTTCAAGCGTGGGTCTTTCCCTCAGCTAAGTCGTAAATGATTCTTTTATTACGCTACCAGTGTGTTCGGAGTTGAAAGAACAGGCCAGCTTTTTCACAGGAAATCAGAAAAGAAGAAAAAAAAAAAGAATGCCGAGAAATGAAAGGCGCATCGGTTTAAAATACGAAGGCTCCGGAAACGTAAATGTTCACACAGGGAATATAAATGCTGCAGAAACAGCTGCTGCTTCCTTCCAGCGCTAAAGTACTATCAATGAAAAAAAAAAAGAAGACAATGATAAATCAGCAGTCTAGGACAATCCCCCCCAAAAACTGCACAACTTGCACAGCAAATGACAATAGACAACAAAAACAACCGCAACCGTTTCCCTTAACTTGTTCCTCTATTCTTCAATGCAGTAGCTTATCGCATGTTTGACCTTCCTAAGGTTTTGTATTTGTGGATCAATGGACTCCTACATACATTTATTTTTGCATATAACTACTTTACACATCCTTACCTACATACATTTATTTTTGCATATAACTACTTTACACATCCTTACCATTCACATTGCACAATTTAGCTTACGTCTAACTTACATTAATGTTATGTAACATTTTTTTTCCAGAATATTTTCATTATTTTTCTTTGGCAAACTTTTCTTTTACCACTGTCAATGCGGAATTGACTGTCGTAACAGGGTTTACAATTTTCAAATGCCAATAGCGAGCTGTATGAATGGTAGCTTATCCAAGGGCTCCTTCTAGCTTCTACATGTAAGGAACTCGGGGGTTGATGTCATGTGCTTGTTTCTTAAACGGGTGCTGACACCATACTCTTGACGCTGCTGAATAAATGAACTCTACTGCCGCGCTTCTCGCACATGAGATGACGACGCACACAAAACACAAAGGTTGGCAAACACTTGCGAAATAAGCTGCCACAAAGTGCTGGATCGGGCATCATTGATGTTAGTGCTGTGTCACAACAGCAGGCACAATTTTCACACACCATATACCGACAATGCTAGGTACAGCAACATTCAACGTAGAAAAAAACAAAAAAAACAAAAAACAAGCGTGCTTTATGAAGTTCGTTCTGAGAATATTTGCCTATGGCAGCTAGAGAATTTGCCGGAACTGACAGAGTTGTTGCAAAGTGATCCTATGACTCATTAACCTCATAGACACTGAAGGTGAAACTGGTTCACAAGAAGCGTTAAAAGTAAAGAAAATACGGAGTACTCATGCTTTCTAGTATGTTTTTATGGTGTGGAGATTTTTCAAGCATCAATGAATACAACATAGAACAACCCATTGAAAATGTATATTAATGATTCCATTTATATTGTATGGTCATACTCTATGGGCACAGCTATGCAGATATTGCTGTCTTGATATCCCCACCCCCTCAGAGAAATCTTGTTTCTTATAAAATAAATGTTGACTTCATGTTTGTGCATCCACTCTGTAGCAATTAAATGACAAACAGTGAGAGAAACCTTCTAATGTTTCTCACAAATTTCACAACCAACGATTTGCTTGTGGACATAGCCAGATATGCACATTTTATGACAAATTCTCTTGCTTCAGTAAAACATTAATACCGTGTAGAAAACAGAGCAAAATCAGGCTCTTTGACCATATTTTCTTTAGGAAAAAAAATAATAATGAAGGGTTCAAAGAATCAAAACTGCATGGCAGGTTACGAAGGATGCCATGCCAGAGGGCTCCAGTTGTGTTGACCATGCATACTTTGTTTTTAATGTGACCCAAAATGTGGTAAAACGACACTGCACATATATCTTAGCATACTGCACCCAGCGGAATGCAAGCACAGGGAGTCAAACCTGCAACCTTGAATTAAGGATCACAGCCTAGCTACACCGAAGCTTTTTTTAAAAATTGATACTAGGCTGTATTGACAAATGCTGCATTTCTGACTTCTTTCTGAAAAAGGGTGTCAGGAATGTATGTTTTTCTGGGAAAGATGCCAGGCCTGATCCTTCCTATGCTTTGCGTTGTTGATCGTACAACAAGCAGTCCATAGTAACTTCGATCCATAGTCCATAGTAAGCAGTCCATAGTAGGCGCTTCGATGCATTGTGCTAAACAAGGAGTTCCAAAGCCCATTTTCATAATTCGGTAAACTTGAGAAACTCCACGTGTGTACTGGCACACTATTGCAGTATGCAGTTGTGTTATTGCCTGCTAAATTTGCAAATTTATGTGAGGTGACGGGTGTCTTCTGGCAAGCTGAATTTGCCGCAAAAATGTCCACGCTGGCACTGAAATTGCACAGCTGCCATAAAAATGCAGCTGGGCAATCTCAGTGCCAGCAAGTTCTGCTGCAAAAATATCCTCACATTTTTGCTGCAGAATTTGTCGCAAAAATGTGCGGATGGATTTGTCTAAGCATTGCAGTTTCTAGACATCCCTCGCAGCACTGTTTATTACAGCTCACATTTAAAATTTTCCATGAAGTGAGTTTCTTCAAAGTACACAAAAGCAAATAAGCCTCCCTGTAAACGCTAGAAGGCATTACATTTATGAAGCAATAATTTGTTGACAAGAATAAACTTGCGAGGCCACAAAGAATTGTTAAAAGGACCGACAACCAATTTTTATGGTACCTGTTTTCTATAGCCCAATGGAAATCTTACCGGTCAGAGTGTCTAATTACGGAATGGTAAAGTGGGAAACGCCGTGAAACATTTATATTCAATATTTTCTATCTGTGGCGATTATGAATCCGTATACACATAACACATGCTGCACAAACGCTATAAAGTTTATGCACAACACATGCTGCAGCGCAAGAACAGTTTGTGTTTCTGCACGGCGTGCACTCTGTGCGCCTGCGCCAAGGCTCTCCATTAGTTGCCGTGTAGGCAGCGCCGCTTCTCAGCGTGCAACTTTTTTTTTTACCTCATAAGCGACACAGAACAGAGCAGGGATGAGTAATAATATACATACTCTAAATTTGAGGACTAAATGTGGTGCGCATGAAAGCATCAGACTACATACAGCAAAGTTAGCGATGTGAACGACTCCATAATCCAGCTTCAAGGCTCTTCTGCTAGGCTGCGAAACACACCGGCTTGTCCCGACTTTTAAACACGATTTAAAAATATAAATCTTACTCAGATCACGAAAGGGATGCTTGAATCTGCCACTATAATTCACGGTAATTTTACTTCCACCAGGATTTAATCAGATGTTCTGGCCAGCTGGCGGTAGGTCCCTTTAAGTCAAAACCGAGTAATCCGTGAACTGACCGTGAATATTACGCAGCCTCAGCCGTCACATGTGCAGCTCTTTTAGACAACAGTGCCGAAATGCCCTGACATAATTTTCATAGATGTCTCTACAGTTCACAGCCTGGTTTCGTAAATGGAAATAAAAATGGTTTTAATACTTGTTTCGGCACTACAAAGCTTTCATAGAGGAATGAGGTGCGTAACTTTCAGATACGCTTTGTGGTGCATTTAAATGAGGAAGAGTGTGGCTATACCTATGTACATATAGAATGCTGGTTAACATTTACCGCTCATTGTAAACCTTTCGCTATTAATACGTTCACTGCACTCAGAATAGCATTGTAGTACCTCAGATTTGACATCCATCTTCTATCCTTTCACTACAGGGATTGGGGCACACCACCATCACGCCACATAGCACCACTTTCAGGATGAAGATGAGATTCTAAGCTGAACGACACAAATGCCGACAGCTACAAATCTGCGAACGGTGTCACCAATTCCACATATTAGGTGTTCTACGTAATCGCTGTCTCTAGCTGCTAAACAATGAAGAAGTACTGACACAAAACCACGATTTCAACTGCCCCAAACAATATGGCAGTGAAGGTAATCAGAGTTCACACTGTGATGGCGAGTAAGATCATCAACTTATGTTCATTCATTAACTTCTTAATTAAGTGGGTTAAGTGTACGTTTGGCAAATTTGTAGTTGCAGATAGCCGCCGCTCAAAGGGTGAATAGAGTAACAAGAAATCCTGAGGCTACAGCCACAAATAGTGACAGCTTATGCTTACGCTGTTTCAAGGCGTTGGTTTAGTTTAACTATGATCTTCTAAGTTATAACAGCAAAGCTGTTATACAATTCTCGCTTGGACGTTGAATAGACTGGCCACTCGCCTAGAGAAGTGAAGCCAGCCTCACAGATTATGCAGGAACGCGGTAGGGGTACATTGCCGCATGTTTACCAACACTGTAAAAGCTGACACGATTGCCGCCATAAAGACAACGCTACTTCACAGTGAAATTGTGCGCACGAACGTAACTGGGAACGTTGTAATCTTGCATCTACCAATCTACAACCACCTATACACCAACGTAAGTTTGAAACAAAGGAAATGATCACTCTTTGAGACTTCAGCTCGTAAACATGCCGATGTGTCCGTACTAGCAGCCATAAACTTTGCAACTGCTCCGTGAATGTCAAACGCGAATAAGGCCGGACACCTGCTAAAGGAGTGTTAACCAGCGATCGCTAACGAAGCGCTGGAAACGAAACCACACTGATGAGAATAAATTAGAATCGTTAAGGAGAGAGAAGAAGCATGGAAAAGACGGGACGTAGCACGGTAGCAGACGCTTCGTGGGCAGTTTTGATTTCGTTCCGATGCAGCGCGGGTAGCCTGAGGGGCTAATGCGAACGTTGCGTACCGTATCAGGTCTTGGTAGTCCAGATAGGAACATATGTTTATGAGGATTTCGCAGGGCATGTCGTCCAGGCTGAGCCGATTCGGAGTTCTCCGGGTACCCACGACCTCCATGATTGCAGCCAGTTGTTCCAGCGGGAGAGCTCGCTTGGCGGCTCGCTCGCTCCGGAGCGACTACAGTCACCCGTGCGGTAATTTTTGGCAGTTCTGTGGTATGGCGGTCATGACGTCGCATCTGGCGCTCGCAGTACGCAAAAACATAGCCTTTGAGATCTGTACCAGTTACTAAGACGAAATCGCCGCTGGAATGCATGGAGTTTCAAGTGTGAAACTCTATGCTGGGATGCAAGTTTGGACACCACCCTGAGCGCGGCACGGTACTATAATAAATCACATGATTACCGTACCTTAATAATGAAACATAACGTTGGATTCATGAATGCTGCTCTGGCGATAATGGACAGAACAAATGATGCCGAACCAACGCCTCCTAGAAAAACTTGGCCGAGCATATGGAAAACAATGTGCGTTCTCGCCTCCATATATGAAAGTACCGTAATGTATTTTGCTATAGCTAGCTGGCTTCTTTGAAAGCAGCATCCACATGAGTACAGGGCCCCTACACTCGATCATATCAGCATTCTGCCCGTATCACAAAGATACACTCATTCTACCGTGCACGCGCAATTGGAGACCGCCCAAGCATGCCATATGACGGAGCGCGCCGAAATAAAAAGATACAGCCGCAAAGAAACGCAAGAAAGAACGCGGAGTGGACGTAGCGCGAGCGGCAGTTCTCAAGGACGCATTTTGGCGCGTTAGCGAGCTTGCAAAACTCGACGCAAGGCTAAAGGGAGGTCGCCTCGGTCGCGCTGGAAAAAGCGAAACCAAAGTAACCGTGAATGTTTTGCAATGTTGGGCCATGCGTGGCTGTACGTAAACACGCACCAGCTGTGCGTTTAAACGCCGAGCTTTTTGGAGTCGAGGCCGGTTGCTCTTAATTACCCGCACTCTAGAAGACTGCCTTTTCTTTCGCTGTAAAACTCTGTTGTCATAAGGCGCTGCGTTCGCTGCGCGCGCTCGCAAGGTTGCTGGGAAGTCGCGTTGGGCCGAGATCGTTCCGACTGCGTGAGGAAAAAAAAAGTCTATTCCCTCTCCCCGCTAAACTCGCCCAAACAACAGGTGCCGATAAAGGAAGAACCAAGCTCCACGCTCTCTCTGCTTTCCGGGTGAGAGCGCATCTACGAAAAAAAAAAAAAAAAAGTGTGGGCGAGAGAGGGGCTTCGCTCGAGTACGGCATGAGCGCTTCGCGAGTCAGAACCATGTCGTTGCTCATCGTGCTCAGCGGTATCGGCGCGGCCGTGGCCGCCGCGCTCTTGTACCGGTACCTGAACCGTCGGTACCGACCCCCCGTGCTCCTAGAAGACCCGGAAACCAAGTACACCGTCAAACTGATCGAACGCGAGGAGATCAGCCACGACACGAGGCGATTCCGATTCGCCCTACCTTCTTCAGAGCACGTATTGGGACTGCCCACCGGTCAGCACATCTACCTGGTCGCTACCGTCAACGGTCAGCTAGTGCCCCGGCCTTACACGCCCGTGACCAGCGACAAGCATCAGGGTTACTTCGACCTCGTCGTGAAAGTGTACTTCCGTAACGTGCACCCAAAGTTTCCCGAGGGTGGCAAGATGTCTCAGCACCTGGAGAGCTTGAGCGTCGGCGACACCATACAAGTGCGGGGACCGTCGGGCCTGATACGGTACGAAGGTCGCGGCAAGTTCGCCATCAAGCCCGACAAGAAATCGCCGCCCCAGAGCTATCAGGCTAACGAGATCGGCATGATCGCTGGAGGCACTGGCATCACTCCAATGCTTCAGGTAATTGATTGATTGATTGATAACTGCAGCTGTGTTTTGTTTCTGTCCGATCAGAAGTTGAAACCGTAGTATGACCAGTCTATCGCGTTAAAGCAGAGGCTGCGTAGAAAATTCTAGCTCAGAAAGGCGTCACATTAGACTCGCCACGAGAAAGAAACCGTGTCTTTCTGTGACATTGTGTTTCAGTGCTTCACTTCATCGGTAGCAAGGGATAGACTCAAGCTAATCGTTGTAAGATAGGGAGGGGGGAGTACGTTGGGGGGCGCCAAAATCGAACTGTCGTATCGAACGTAGCTAGCACAGGGTCGATGATTCGTGCAACGCTCGTAATCAAATCATATCGACTGTTTTCCAGCTTCGCGCCTATCTATATCTTTGCTGGAAAAAGATCTAGGCAGGTGGGGGGGCCAATGAACTTCTCGGAAAGCTTGATGCTAGTTGTTGCTTAAACGTTGCTTTTGCGCGTGCTTCTAATGCACGCGAACTTTCCTTACTGCAGCAGCAACGGGCAAACGTTCACCTTTTTCCCCGTTGGCGCCGACGGAAGGTTGATCACGTAGCATGGGCGTCGGCAGGGGGGGTGCAAAAGGGGCACTTGCCCCCCTCAAGCCTCACCAGCACTTGCCCTCACCCAAGCTAGACCAGTGCTCTCCTCCTCCCCCAGCCGCGATGCAACAGTCGTTTGCACCCCCCCAAGAGATAATCCTGCCGACGACCATGTCACGTAGTACAACTTTTTGAAGCGTAACTGCAAACGACAAAGCTGACGATATTTGTGGGCGGCTGTAGTTCATATCCTAAACTTGGGTGCTAGTACCATTACTTGCGCCTGTATAGACTATTTTACGGATGGGTTTCAGTGCCGCCATGTTGGGCTGTTAACCTTTGTGTTTTGTATCTTTAACAACTAAACGAACACTGTTACGGTAGACGCATACGCATGAAAACGGTTGGGTTGGTGCATACGATGTTTCATGGCCTTATTAATTCACGTCGCGGTATACAAAAACAAGAAAACATCGGTTTAACAGCCCAAGATGGCATGTACTATATAACTGGTGAGGCTGAGATGTTGAGTACCATTTCCTCATTCAATGAGCAGGAAGGTATCAGAATGAAAGAAATTTGAGCTTGCTAGTGGACATTCGTAGTAGAAAAAGTTAACCGTGCAGACACGAACCGTCTATTGTTTCATTGTACTGTCATGATTGTCAGTGCACACGAAAATTTGATGACACCACAGTTGTGCGCAGACATCAGAACGAAGAACGTCACAGGTTGAGGCTTGGTATGTCCAATATTAGTGGAGGTGGTGAAACTTGTAGCGCACAAAAAAACACGGGCAGAGCAAGTGACGATGGGACGATGCACTTTCTTTGTGTGCTACAAGTTTCTCCATGTATCACCACCAACAAGCCCAGTCTTACATTCTTGCAAATTAGTGGAGGTACATGCATAAGCATTTGATTACTTTATGTAAAGGCTAGACATAATGCATGCTTAAAACAGCCATCTTTCGTGTAGGCTTGCGGACAACCTTGGTTGATGGGTGGTGTTGCAATTTTTAAGCATGCTCAGGTTATTTTCATGCTCACCTTTGTTTCCACCACAGTGCGACGTTTTAGTTGATAGTCTGGGTATGTGTTTGCCAGGGTGGTGCAGTGGTTACGGGGCTTGGCTGCTGGACCGAATTACGTCAGTTTGATCCCGGCTGTGGCAATTGCATTTTGGCGGAAACGAAATGCTAGAGGCCCTCATACTGTGGGATAGCAGTGCACGTGAAAGAACCCAGGGTGTTCTAAATTATTCAGGGCTCTCCTCTACAGCGTCTCTCATAGCCCGACTCACATTGGGACATAAAGGAGCACTGACACAAAAATGTTGCATATTGGTTTTTCTGTTGAAATAAATAGCTAACGACTTACTAATCACGGTGCTAAAGCTCATTAGCTCGAGCAGGCAACGGTTACTTATTTGGAAACGGTTTTATAGTGTCCAGTCGCAGTTTCGGTTTCAGAGAGCTCCAAGTGAGCTAGATCCAAAGTGGTTTTTATGTAAACATAGCTGGCTATGTGAGCACACAGAACCATGTGTACATGAGCACCACGTTGACAACTCTTCTCAACGGAGGCTTCCTTGGTGCTGCTATAATATCCCCTCTGGGATTCTGTAAATTTGTGTGACCCCCCCCCCCCTCCCCAAATGCACTGACAAGGCAAGGACGTCAGCCTTTGTAGTCTTGTGCAAGTCTTTCCGTTGAAAAGGTCTGCTAGGAGAGGGTGCTCACGGGTATCATGGCGGCCAACACAGACTCGTGATGCAGGTCGCTTGTGATTGCTCACGTTAAAAACGAGTTGCTGTCGATGTCGTGAGGTGTGGAGTTTCACTTGCACTTTGACGACATGCACTTCAAAATTGATTTTCAATGTGTTCTAGGCTATATTAGCCATTGACATTTTGTAGATGATGTGTGTGTGTCCACACAAGTCTATCCCGCAAGTTTTCTCGCTTTAAAATTTTGTTTCAGTACTCCTTTAACCGGAGCCCTCCACAACAGCGTCTCTCATAGCCTGGTGAAACTTGTGGCGCACAAAAAAGACATGGACAAAGAAAGTGACATACGACAGCCTGTGTCTTCTTTTTTTGTGCACCACAACTTTCACGATGTATCACCACCAACAAGCCCATTCTTACATCCTGTTATAGCCCGACTCACTTTGGGATGTTAAGCTCCATAAGCTAACCAGTCGGTGTACGTGCTGTCCGTTGTCCTCTCTGCTGCAGCCGTGTCAGTGCACCTAACTTGTTCTACGGCACATTACGTTACGTTTCCTATTGAAACCCTTGTCAAATCTTTATTAGTGGGCATGTGCCATACATCAGAGGCAACGATAACACATCAGGCCATACACCTGCGGAAATGGAGTGGAGGACAGGAAAAATAAAAGGAAGCCTGGGACATGTGTTACATTGGAGGTGAAGGACACCTGTGCACAAGGGGCGTACTCGCTTGGCAAGTCGAGCGCTCTGTACGTCAAATGCAAATACATGTGCTGCGTGATCATTTTATACAGCGTGATGCAGTTTAAAGAACAAGTTGTGTTGGCATATTTTTTTTCTGAGCTGGGAATGATCATTCTACAAATGCACGTAACTTATCTTCCTGAGAAAGCTGCACAGTTTTTTTACTTGTTGTAGCTTAGTGCTGACTTTATAGTGGTCAGTGGTGTAGCCAGAGGGACGGGGTTGGGCGTTTAAGCCCCCCCCACGAAATTTTTCAGCTTTGCATGTGGATGCAGGGTGCCCCAGCTATCTTTAGCTAGAGTTTTAAAATATGCCAATGCCCTCAATGACGACGTGACCAAATGCATGTTGCTGACTAATGCCTGGACTGAGTAGGACTATTTTTTTGTTGATTAATTGCTTAATTAGGCCACTTTAATTACCTACCTTTGGAAGCAAAGAAGCTGGGCAAAAATTTTAGTGAGAAAGTTGTAGATCGGGTTGCAAAACTTCTGGTTTTGCAGTTTCTAACTTTATTGGTGTTAATTATTAATGTTTTTCTGCTTATTACAGATGCCTTCTAAATACGAAAAAACACCACGTGACATGCACACCTACGTGCATCGTTATTTTAGTGCTCCCTAACGTTCTGCGTACGAACGATATACTTCTCTCATGCCGGTTCATGGCAGCGATAAGCAGATGCATCGGTTATCACTTTTATTGCTGCTAGCAAAATGTGTTTATCGCACAGCGACCACCATCGTCGCAGCCCTGTCAAGACAGTACAACTGGGCAAATGCTATGGTTCGTTTGCATCTGGAACGTTAGGGAAGCACTAGAATCGTCGTGCGTCAGTGTGCATGATGATTTCTAGCAGCAATAAATGTGATAACCGATGCATCTGCTTATCGCTGTCATGAACCGGCACGAGGGAAGTATATCGCTCATATGCAGAACATTACGGATCACTAAAATCATGGTGCGCATAGGCGTGCAAGCGTGCATGTCATGTGGTGTGTTTTTTCGTATTTAGCAGGCATCTGTAATAGCAGAAACACATTAAGAATTAACAGAGATAAAGTTAGAAACTGTCCAATGGGACGTTTTTAACTGTGTTTTAATATTAACCCACCCTTTACGCTCCGTTCTCGGCCCCTGCCCAACAACGCAATGCAGCCGTTTGTGGTTGGGCGCTGCTGTATAAGTTCTTCTGCGGTTGATTGACGTGCGCGTATTCTCACTACATTATGCGCCATCTGTAAAAGAGTTAGGAACGTTCTTTTACCCCTGGACTAGAACAGACGGAAGGTGGAGAAAGGTTTCAAACTGCAAAAGGGCTAAAAACTACTGCAGAGCCCTCAGCCATTACATATGCCTCATAGCCAACAGTGCATTTTCTCAAAATTTGAACCTTAGCAGTTCATTGCCACTTTGTACTGGCAATTATGAGACCCATGACATTTTGCTACCAAGCTTAAGGTCACGGGTTCAACTCCTGATTACCACAGGCATAGAGTTCCCTACAATATTTACGAGAGGGGACTCTGGGGCTGTTTATCGTTCAGCCACCATGCGAATGATGGGTAGTTACACGGATTTGTTTAGTCTTCGTGCTTGCGGGCTTCGAACGCACTTGTGGCTTTGTTGATTGTTGTGTTTTGGTTTTGTTTCGAGTAAAAGAATGGACTGTTGTCAACTTCGTGAGCTTATTTGAATTGGTGAGCCTTAAAAAGGTCAAGGTGGTGAAGCGTAACTGCTGAACATTTTCTGAACTTCATCTTTGCGGCAAAGCGGATTCAGGCCACACGGAGCCAAACGTAGCCGAAAGAACGAAGATTAGACAAATGCGTGTACTACCCATCATTCCCATGCTGGCTGAAGCGCTGGGCGTTGCAGCTCCCATAGACACTAGCGCAAGAGTTCCATCTAGTGTGTGTATAGGAAACTCTATGACCACAGGTACCCTTACATGTGGGCTGCAAAAATGCTCACATGCTTAGACTTGGCTCTGCGTTAAACCTGTACATGTGGTGGGAAAAAATGGGGGGGGAAAATAATTTGCTGACATCCTTTGCTCGGTTCAGGCTGTCGGAAGCACACGTGCCCGTGAATTCAGCTGCGGAAAAGAAACACCTGTTCGTGTGTCTCATTGGGGTATTTTTATGTGTTACCTGAAGTCTAAAAAAGAAACTGGGCAGGGGGGGGGGGGTGCATTCCTGGTCTGTATGATAGACGCTTGGCAGCGAAGACCGTCTGTACGTTGAGCTGCCAAATTTGTGGGACACATAATACTGACATTGCGCAATGCACTGCTGATCGCGATTAAGCCCTTTTGGGATCGAATTGCTGCACATTGATTAACTCCCTTCTGCATAGAGGAGCCAATCACAATCGAGGAATTCGATTGTGATCGAGTTCAGGCCTGATTGCGGTCGATAAAAGGCTGTGTGAAATCGGTACGAGACCTTCTTTTGTGGGACACCGCCATTCTTGTGGTCTAAAATAAGGGGTATCAGTTGGACGTTTTGTTTCCGCCATCTTTCTCATTTTACAAAAAAAAGTTTATTTTTCAGTTTCAATGATGATTGATTACCGAAGCCTTATTTCAATCTAGCTCAACGTAATATATTCCTGTAGTACTCATCTGAACGACGTTTCAGACGTAGTGATGGCTTTTTTTTACTTAGTTCGATTGAGCTATCACCATATTTCTTTTGTCTGTTCATTACTTGTCGTCCATCACATCAAGTTGTTTAATCTTACTAACAGCTGCTGGCATCTCGAAAATCAGGAACAAGAAGAATTTAAAATGAAAGAATTTTTACATATCTCAGCCAGGTCGTTGAGCTCGCTAATCAGCCATTTATAATTGTCTTTAGATCATCGACTTGCGCTCCAACTTCTCGGTCATGCACGTGACATCCGCTTTGTTCAGCGGTTGCCTTGCCACTCATTATTACATTTGCGCAGCTGTATACTGTTCATGAAGAGAACATAAAATAATCGTAACAAGAAATGTGGTGCAAGGTATTTCAGCCTGGCCATTAAGCTGGGAAATCAGCCATGTATAATTGTTTTTTTAATTAACACACATGCGACTCTAGCTCAGTCACAGGATGTGCAGTTGTTCAATGGCCTTTTACTCATTAGCGCAATTGCACAGCTGTGTCCCATAGCAAGCTATGCATGTAGTTTCCCATGAGCCTCCCACAGTGGTGTTGTCCATCAACCTTTGATTTCTTGCGCTTCAAGAAGTCTTTTTTTTTTCTTTTGTTCTCCACTGATTACGAGGCTTATGTGCATTGTTCGTGTGCACTTCAGAGGCCGTCTTATCAGGAAGGACACTTGTGGGATAACGCAGGAGATGTTACTGACTGCACGGAATGTTGATACTGTTAGATGGAAGCTGCCCAAACAGTTTTTTAGAACCTGGAATGCTCATGTGATTCAAAATATGAACAATAAACAGCGATGTTTAGCGCTACACATTATCTGAACAGATCCCTAAGGAACATTTCACAAGAAGGCGTTGACAAGCTCGAATTGTCCATTGTACTTAAGGGCTCAATTCTAACCTCATTGTAACGAACACTATAGTATCTTGATTAGATTCATTAGCTGCTGATATTGGAGAAGAATCGCATGGTGTGGTAGCTTAGTAAGTAAAGCGTTGTCTTGCTAAGTTTGAGGACGCATGTACAATTCTTGGCCACAGCATTCACATTTTGATGGGGTCAGAGTTGCAAAAAACACTCTTGCATTACTCCGTCTGCCGTTGGTCTGTTATCTTCACATGTGTCGCCGTGACATTCGAAATGGAATACCAACTAGCCCATACCCAAACCTCGCTTCACTAAGATTTTGGTGCACGTTAAAGAACCACACACGGTTGAAATGAATCCAGGGTTTCCAGCCATGGCGTGCCTCATAATGATATCATGGTTTCTGGCATGTTCAACCCTAGAAATAAATTTGTGGGGATGAATTCTTTTGGTTTACATCATCAAATTAATAATTCATTGTGCTGTTGTACAATCTGAAGGCTACCCCTGAAGCAGAATTGAACATGACGAGGCCTGCCCGTATTTTCTTCTTGCAGATCATCCGGCAAGTGTTCAGCGACCCGGAGGACAAGACCAACTGCGCGCTGATCTTTGCCAAACCAGACTGAGGACGACATCCTGCTTCGTCCCGAACTGGAAGAAGTCCTCCGGCAGAACCCTGGCCGCTTCCGTCTCTACCTGACCGTGGATCGACCCAAGGACGGCTGGACGCAGGGCGTCGGATTCATCAGCGCCGACATGATTGAGCGCAACCTGCCGGCGCCGTCCGACAAATCCATCATCCTCATGTGTGGCCCTCCACCCATGATCAACTTCGCCTGCAAGCCGAACCTGGAGAAACTGGGCTACAGCCCTAAGCGATGCTTTGCCTACTAAACGCCATTTATTGCCACGGGGGTGTCGGGTAGGGGGGACTTGTCTAAGTTAAATTGTAGAGCCTTGTTTCGTACGCCTTGTTTTGTCTGGCTCAGGTCGACGGTTGGCATCTGGGCCTATACCATACCACGGAATACTGTTTTTTTTTCTCCGTGTCGTCACGCTTCATGTCATTGGTGCTGCCCGCGTGGGGGGGGCCGTAATGTATTTGATATGGCCAATCACGGAGAACTAATATGTAATAGTATTCCGTATTTTGTGTTAAGGTATAGGCCTGCTGGTACCGGCTGGTATTTGAAAAAACTAACTTGCAGCTTTGCATGGTACATGCCAGGTATGTATGATATGGGGGGTTTTTACAGGAAAGGTTATCTCTTCGATACTGCGTTGCGCAAAGTTTTTCAGAGCCGTCTTGTGATCACTGCATTGCCAACGATCCTCGCAACAACATGATATCGTAACACGTGCTTTAATATTTCTTTAGCTTCTCGGTGAATTATATGGCAGCACAGTTCTCACTACCTGGTGGTCTTATTGGTTGATGGCCATGCCTCAAAAACTACCTCCTAGCCTCAATGTCGTATTGAACTTTCTCGTCGTTTGTTCAAGACCTGTAGGTTTCAGGAGCTTTAAAGAAAGACAGTTTTTCAGGAACTTTCCTCTGCTGTGTATTTCATTCTATACGGCCAGACATGTATGCCCTCTTGTAGTCAGCATTATTTTTATAAATACACCTATATGTGATATAATACAGCACACGCTATGCCAAATGTATCCCTTGTGGATTGCTTCTATATTGTATCGCATCCTGGACCTTTCAAAACAGCCAAGGTAGCAATTGCATTTATGGCTTATGCATAACAAGTCCTTAGGTGGACATGCTGTGGTTTGGTGGTGATAAAGCTGTGAGGATTTGGAATTGCAGAGTGAGGTAAAGGCAGCATTGGTGCAGATTTTTGGGCTAGTCTTGCCCAGTAATGTTGCATATGTTGCATAGGTGGCGCCACCATGCACTTCCTTGCATGCATGTTTACAAGCGGGCACACATTAGCATACGATCAAAAAACAAAAAAAGGCGGAAGGTTTCTGATGGGTTCCGTTGATGCCACCACGCATACAGGTGACTGACAGTTCTGTTGCGAGAGCCATTTACGGGCTGCTAAACCTTGCAATAACGTGATTTTATGCTTTCGCAGAAATTTATCTTGTGGTTTTCATAAGTGAGGCTGACGACTAGTACACCTGCCCCCCTGCTTGATAAATGTAAGGTCTTCTTCTAGTTTCAACTCCGCAACCACGTGTCCAGCTTGTGTGAAGTCTGACTGACTTGAGTGCTCAAAATTATAACGCGCATTTCTTGCTCAATGTTTATTAGCTTAAGTTTTTTTATTATCCGGCACTGCTGAGCAGCAAAAAAACCGTTGCGTTGATATCTCGTGTTAATTTTGTTTCCTGTTAACACACCATAGCCTGCTACAGCCCAATTTTACAGTTGAGTAATTTGAATTACAGATTACAATTTACTGTATCACATGCTGGAAGCATTCTGTGGGCTGAAGTCGGTTCTTGGTTTTTTCAGGTGCATACCTGGAATATTTTCCTGAGCAGTATCGTGTATTTACATAATTTCGTGATAATATTTAGGTTTATTGATAGACAAGTGTGTGCACCTCAAATAAGTCTTTCGTTTTAAGTACCCTTGAAATTAAAAATTCCATATATTTGGAAAAAGCACAAGATACCACTCTCATACTAAGACTATTGTGTACTAAAGTCCTATCGCAGTGTGTAATTGTAACCATTTTGATCATTTGCACAGGCTGTGATAATTGCTGCCTTCTTTTTGTCCAGCTATCTTGCTGAACTGGTTTCTTTTAAGCTCACCGACATTTTTTTTTTCATTTTTTGTTAATAAGTATCTATTTTACACTCGCTATTAACGGCGCACACAGGAGAACCGGGGCTTGTCTATGTTTGTTGCATTTGGCTCAGTTTTTCATGGGAAAGCGCGTGCTTTCAGAAGTTACGTTTTGAAACTTACTTGTCTGATGGCCCATATCTTATCATAGTTGCTTAATATGATGACTTGTGCATTAAATTGCAATTCAGGAGTGCCCCACGGATCTTATCCTTTTGCCGCCCCTCTCATTCCTTGCAGTGTCACTTTCAAGGATACGTCGCTATTGCAAGGCCCATTGCAAAGCGATTTTTACATTAGACGCCCATATTATGTTATCACATTCATAATATACGGTGAATGCCTTCGTGTGGGCATAGTTTCAATGTGCCGTCTGTGCTTGACTAGATGCATTCCTGAATCTAAATGGGGCTGACACTGCTTTTGAATTTATGTAATTGCGAGTATGATGGCACACCATCTGGTTCAGGCAAAAAATATCACTAATACAACTGGTCAGTGACCAATATACAACAAAAATTTGTGTATTGATATCAATAGAGATAAACTGCCCACATTCAACATGAAGTCACGTCACTGCGAACATCTGTTCTAATAGTGGCATCACGTAAAGTAACACTGCACAGGACATGGAGCACAAGTGTGATGCAGTACAGACTTCTAAACGAGATCATCTATTTGTGCGAGACTTGCGTCATGTACGAGCAAAACGTGAAAGAGAAGTTATGGATGACTTTAAAACATGCACCAAGCAAAAGCTAAATATGAATGTTCTGTTGTATATAAAATACAAGGGGTGCTGTTCTGTTAACTCATCACACAAAGAATGTGCTTCTTAGTGAGGGTGGTCGATTGCGCACTAAATGATATGGTGAATTTATATCGATTGGATATCACTAGCAAACATGCGTATTCTGTGTTGCCTGTGTGGGCATTTGTTTTTCTGACTTGTTTCGGAAATGGCTGTACCTTCTTTGCGCACATTTGGTGTTCACTTGCTCTGCTGAAAAGCTCTATTGTAAATGGACGCACAAAAATGCCAGCTTTATCATTAACAGCTGTTGAGATCCTAATACATAGAGCTTCATAGTACACTGTTGCCAACAGTCTTGTACCTGTGGTTATGGAGCAATGTAAGTATAAGTATAAGCTGAAGTGTAAATGACATCTGACCACTTAGGTATAAAAATATGAGTATTTTTTTTTCCCTTGCCAGAGCCTGTTTGGGCAGTTAGAGATGTGATCAAGGCGTGATCAAAATGTTAGCAAAGCAGACTGTCCAACTTCATATTCCTTTTTTTCTGTAATGATTCAGTAAAATAAGGTGTATGTAATTTTACCTTCATTGTATTGGGGATGTTGTTCTGATAAATTTGCACTTTCAAGTATTTTATTGTTGTACTTGTCCAGTTGAAAACTCTGTAAAAAGTACATTTTTTATGTCTTTCAAATCATCTGATGGAAACCAACGTTCTTAACAAGCTATAATGTTTACTTCCATCGATTGCATTCGCTTTTACATATACACACAAGTAGTTACAATTCGTATTGTTTCGGTGTCTTTGGTTTGCCGATGTTTTGATGTTAGTGACGTGCAGGAAGTTGCCCCGTTGTTTGTTTCGCTCGTTGTTACGCGACCGGTAGTCGTGATGCACCAAAAGCACGCGAACTGTACAGAGACGTATTTTTGTGGATTGTTTGTTGATGCAGCATGTGAAACTGCATACGCGAGTGTAGCAAATTCACATGCAGCTGTAGATTGTCCAGACCACCAGTTACTTGCGTTACGTTTAACCGCAGCCTTAACTTATTTTCGCGAGAAGGAAACGTTATGTAGCTTGGCATAGACCAACATGTTTGCATTGTCATTGCTTTCCGAGTGTGTTTTCTCATGGTTGTTGTTGTAGTAAATAAAACGCGATTGCTTCACTCTATGGTGCATGCTGTTTTTATTGTACGGCAAACCGTTTGCCGGGGTGGCTCTGTGACCTGTTCATTGCTATATTATACGATGTTTAGTGTACAGTGGCAGCTGTTGTCAAAGCGGCTTTGTAGTTTTACTGCTGCGACTGTACAGTATGCAAGTACTTTGACTAATATTCAGTTCACATTCGTTTCTCACGTATGACATAGAGAACTAATGTGTATGAGTAAAGGCAAGTTTGTATGCCTGTGTGAACCTGAGTGAACACCCGTTCACTGAGAATGCAAACAAAATGACAGTAGCAGTAAGCTGAAGTGGACATGAATGTGAATCAAAAAGTATTGTTGAGAGTGAGATGACGTGAAGGCAACACGAACACAGGCATGAGCAGGCAGCTGTTCGGGTGAATACAAGCTACGATGAATACATGCAAGTGTTAGTATCAGACAAAGAGTATGTGAAAATTCAATAACTTCTGAACTATGGCTCAAAGGTCTCCGATGTTGATAACACGATCTGCCACATGAGATGCACAGACCATATTGCTACTGGAAAGCTGGACGCAAACAAATGGTTCTCGGAAAGGAAATCTTGCAGGTCCAGGTTCAGGAATAGCTAATAAGGAGTATTTCAATTTAAGCAGTCTGGTAATCATTTACTTGGATTGAAATTGAGTATGTAGCTCTCTGAAAAGCTTTTGGCACCCGTAATATTGAAAGCGGATTTGCCGGAAAGAATGCAAAATTTTTTGTGTGACGATTTTAAGAGGCTCGTGTCAAGATTTGGGTGTTGCATCAATGCCCCTTTTACTGAGCCTGTGTATTGAAGTCTCTGCTGTTCTCTTTTTGTTGGCGAACTTGCTCAATGTCTTCATCTAAAAAAAAAAAATCAAAATTGAGGGAAAAGGAAACAGCTGACTAACAATTTCATTTGAGCTGAGCTTAACAGCAATATTGTCAAGAGAGGACTAGTTAATGAAACATAATAATTAGACTTGGAGACAAATGTTGCTGAAAATGAAGCTATGCATTCTTATGGGACTTTTGGTAACTTCTCTTTCTCAAACACATAAAACAAAGTATGCGGCAAGATTGCCAGGAAGCTGGTATATCCAGGGACGCTACTTATTTTCTTATAATGCTGTTAACCAAATTATACTTGTCTATAATCATAGAGTGTAGAAAGCAAAAGACTCACTCATATTTGCAATAGTTCATTTTGCATTCAGTTCACTGAAAACAATCAAATTAGCATCACTCGCTAGATCAGCTCTCTGGCACTCTTGCCACATACTTTGTTTTTGTGTTTGACAAAGCAGAGTTGCCAAATAGCACCGCAAGAAATATGCTGTGAGAAATTGCATATCTTTTATTTTAATGCACCTAATTACAATCTACTTAGAGAATTTGAATCTGCAGGAAAAACTTGCAACAAGAAGTGAAATTGGTTAGAACACGTTCATGGGCTAGTTCGTGCATGGACTGACAAAATTTGGAGGCACAAAGAAACGAGGACAAATAGTGACCTGACTGGTGCCAACTAACAGCTGATTTATTGGCAAGAACATTACATCCCAGGTAATTTCAGGCACATGCACAAGTCACATTGATAAGCACCGTAACTGAATGACAAACGACCTTCGTTTATGAAGACTTGTCTAAAAAGTGCAATTCGTCGCGATACAAACGTCATTTGTCAGTCAGTTACGGTGCTCATCAACATCACTTGCGCGTGCGCCTGAAGTTATGTGGTATGCAGTGTTCTTTCCAATAATCAGTTGTCAGCTGGAACTAGTCATCTCATTTCTTGTCCTCATTTCTTTGTGCCTCCAAATTTTTCCAGAGTAACATTGCATGTTGCATTCACACGTTCTTCCTTAAACTAGTCACAAGGTTCTGCTATGAGACGAAAATATTTGTTGTACTTGCCTCCACACTGACTCGCACATTGTTGGTCTTCTATGTTACCAGTGGAGTGTCACATAGCAAATAATGAAAGCACGGCGTTATCTGTGGAGGCCACATTTTTTTTAATGTATTACCTTAGTCGCCGCAGCGACGTTCACTTTTTTGCACACATCCCACGGTCCGCTGCATTTGGCTGGAGCCGGCAGCCATCACATGGAAGTGGTCCACCATGAAATACACATGGCGCGATTCACTGCGATTTGACGTAGCGCACACATCACGTGGCTGTCTTCTACTGTTCACACATCCCACGGTGTGCTGGATTTGGATGTAGTGCACTTGTTACGTAGATGCCGTCCGCTGATTGGCACACATCCCACTGTATTCCTCGTTTGGATGTAGGCACTGGTTTGGATGTAGGTACTGCAGGTGTGCTGTGTTTGGATGTAGGTATCACATGGATGTGGTCGGCTGTTCAACACACATTCCATAATCCACAGCCTTTTAAAGTAGTATGTACGTCACACCGATGTCATCCACCGTTCCGACACACATCCCATGGTTGGCAGCGTTTGTCACTCACAGCAGCAGCCTCGCTGGGGCCAAGAGTGTTCAGAATGGGAAGGGTACCCAATCCGCCGGCCATATGAAGATAGTGTCCTGTAGTTGTTTAAAAGTGGGTTTAGTAATCGTAAAATAAACACCCATGCATCTCATTAATAGTGAGTGCCAGCCAAAACCAGTATGTATAGCAAACTATCAGGAAGGTGACTTTCCATGCAAATTTGGACAATCAAAAGCTTTCTGGGGTCATGGGAACACTGCTACCGCAACGCAGATAGATGGTTCTGAAGTACAAGGTTTTGAAACTGACATTGGGGAGGTAAAGTATTCTTGTGGGTTATTAATTGAGGAAAAAGAAAAAAAAAACATTTGAAAGCCCTTGTTCAAATTTTCAAACTCCATGCTTGAACAAGAGTGCCATTCATCTGTGCAGCACAACGAATTCAAAAGTAGCTTCTCATATTTGGGCTATCTCACGTCATTAAATGCTCTTGCAGAGTTCACTGTGCTTCTATATTAGAATGCAGTCCCACCCGTGTTTGCCAATACAAATGACAGAATAACACATGAGATGGCACATTAAAATCTTTGACAATACAGCAATCTTGTACAAGAACTTAAAGGGGCCCAGCGGCACAATTTAAGCGGGTAGTTTTCATTGCTTCTCCTTGAACTGTGGAATGCACCGAAATCGTTGCGTGAGTGGCAACGCCAAAAACAAAGCTGTTATAATTTTATTTCAACGGAGAAACCATATTGGTTTCAGACTAGAGCAACACACAACGGCTATTTTAGTGATCCGAAGCGACACATCATCACGTGGGAGTGACGACATTGGCCGTTTGTCGTTATTGCTTTGACGCAACAAGTCGCATGTAATAATCATATGGCCCCATGGAGGCCACACCATTGTACACTAAAAATTATAAAAGCATTGTTTATATTTATTCAGATACAAAGGGATTTCTGTTTCCAAATATAAAATTTTGAAAACAATTGCGAAACGACACTAGGTGCGCTGCAGAACGGCCACCACAAGGCACACGGTGATTGAAACCAGCCTTTGACATCAGTGGGAGAGCGAAATGCGTGACGGAATGTTTTTTATCGTCGTCTGCGGAGGTTTTTGAAGTTTGAAAGCTAATAACTTCCGTTACCGTGCACCAATTTCGCTAATTCTTTTTGCATTCATCTCTGTATTCAGCACTACACGCACTCCAGCGCTGCAGAACGCAGGCGAAAAAGTGTTGCAGGGCCCCTTTAAAGGCGATGGTGCTACTTGTCATTAAACATGCATGCTTTTTCTAACTTATCAAGGCTCTGACCATAACTAGAGTAGCAGTTTAGACACAGCAGTAAGGTAGGTTACTAACGCAGCCCGAAGATTCTTTTTCACTATGGTGTTGCTCTAAAAAGACCAACTAAAGATATTTATATATATTTCTTTTTTGTACAGTGAAGAGCTTACCTGCCAGTGTAGCCAAACCTGCGGCGGCAACACGAAGTATGCTTTGGGACATTCTCACTTAAAGCTTTCTTACGCGCACGAGCAATCTTCTTGCCGTCGTCCCTGATACATGTCAAAATCTGTCTGTGATCCATGGTCCTTCTTGCTAGACTCAAATAAATACAAATTGACCTGGGTGCCTGCAATGAAGAAAACATATACCTAACAGTTTAAAAGCTGTCATGGTTGAGGATTACGTTAAATTGATTAAATCCTGAGGCTTTGCGAGCAAAAACTACAACTGAATTACAGGGTGCACCGCAGTGGGGGGATTCAATTTCGATCACTAGGTGTTTGCTAGCATGCACCTAAATCGAAGTACACGAGCATTTCTAAGTCTTTCTCTCATGTTTGTGTGGCTGCCACAGCCAAGGATTGAATATATGACCTCGAGTGCAGTGGTCCAATGTTACGTTACTGCGCATGGTCGTCAGCAGGATTTTCTCTTGGGGGGGTGCGAACCCGTGTTGCATCACGGCTGGGGGAGGGGGGAGAGCACTGGCGTAGCTGGGGTGGGGGGCAAGTGCTGTTGTGGCTTGAAGGGGGGCAAGTGCCCCTTTTGCACTCCCTGCCGACGCCCATGTTACTGCGCCATGTATGGACGTGAAAACGTGGGGAATGGGAAAACACAGAAAGATAGTAAATTTATGAACTTCAGTCAAGGAAAGCCATATTAGGAAAATGTAGCACACCTTTAATGTGCATGTAAGGGTTCATTAATCAGCTACCTACTCACAAATTTCACTTACAGTGTGATCTCATTTAGTAAGAAGAACGTTCCATATTCAGTACTATCGGTATGAGTGGTGAAAATGTAGCTACAACCATGTATTCACCACTCGTAGCCATGCCATGACCCCGGTGAACATGTAGCTGTATCTACATATTTGCAAGGGTCACACATGCGTAAATACACATGAAAGTGAACAGGAGAACAGCTGCTGCAACACAAATGCCAGTGCATTGTGTGCGTAATGCAAAGTTTCTGGGTTTGGCTCCCTTCGATGGCAAGTAGCTTTACTTTTTTTTTTACTTTTATTATCGTGTAATAATACAGGTATTGCCTCCTTTGCAATCCTAAGATTCATTATATACCAGCTTCATATGGTTCTGTCAGGGACTGCAGCTTACCAGCAGCGATGCATGTTGGAGGACACCACCTGGATGCGTATGCATGCTCATCATGTGGCTTGTTCTAAAAAGCAAATGGAAAGTATGCATGAATTGAAACAGTAATTGGTGTAGTGGGCACGCTACAACATCTGGATTACTGCATGCATTGGTACATGCACAAGCTGCAAGTTCACTTCAGACGTGCGATGTCTAAAACGGTTCCTAGACTCACCAGCACAGAAACATTGGGAATCGTATCGTTTAGATCATCCCACGTTTGTGTCACCACTTCACTGGTGCCAGCGCGTTGCCTTGAAGCAAAGTTACATGAAGCCTGCACGATACAGTAATGGACATACATGTTACAAACTCGGTCACAATGTCATTTACCCTTTGAGTGTTTTTGCCATACATGTACGACGGCGGTTTTCTGTCACGCAGTGCCTTTGAAGTACGGATACGCTTTCGAACCTCCGCTTGAAATTTCACGCCTCAATGACGATGCATGCTCACTGAAAGGTGCTGCTACCTCCTAGGACTTACAAAAAACGTTGGAAATGATTGTGCTACCTTCTTGGGGAGATAAACAGAACTGATTTCTAGCGTCAGCGCATCGCGCGGTCGGTGGCGACGCCGATGGGCAACGCCCTTTCGTGGTTTCGGTTTTGCCGTGTGATCACAATGGAGGCACGCGAGATTCGATTTTTATCTTTATTAGCGCTTCCTTGCAGGGGCGGTGGAAGTTGATTTTCACCTTTATTCGTGCTGCTCTTAAGCTTGTTGATCACAGACACTTGCGGGTATTTTCGTTCTCCTTAATTACCAATTTTACTCTGCCCAAAGCAGCTGCTGCATGAAGATGCCACGTGTGCACGCCAACACAACTCGTCAATGCAAGAGAAGAGCAGACACGCGTTTTACGTGTGCAGACTGCGATAAGGTGCTGTGCGCAGACACCCGTGTTTCAAGGAATACCACTCTGAAATACTATTGAACATTATGTGTTTTGAGTGATAATGTCACTAAAACAATTTTTTCCTGACTTTACACATTTTGTACATTTAAAAACTACAATAAAGTGGTTTGACCATCTGTGAAAGTTTTTTTCGGAAAAATTCGACACTCACATAAAAAAAAACTGTTCCTGTGCTGACATCGAAAAACTGAGGAACAGCTTTTTGATGTCAGCATTATTGAGAACTGCGAAACGCTCGATAGTATTTCAGAGCGCGGTGTTCCTTGATGCATGAGTCTGCGCACAGCGACCATGTCGATCATAACTACGCGTCTCCGTTCTCTTCTTGGAGAGACAAGTTGTGCGGGCAAACACACGGCATTTTCTCTGCATGTGGCTGACTTGGGAAGTAGACTCGGTAATCAAGGAAAACGAGAATACCTTGCGAGTGTTGGCGACAAATAAGCTAAAAGCAGTGCCAGTAATGACGGAAGTCAACTTACTGCCCCTGCAATGGAGTGCGAATAAGGATGAAAATTAGGTTTTGCGCGCCTCCATTGCGATCATAACGAAACCACGAAAGGGACGTTGCCACAGACCGTCCCACCCATGACACTAGAAATCAGTTGTTTACCGCCTCAAAAGGTAGCCCAATCGTTTCCAATGCTTCTTGTAAGTCCTAGAATGTGGCAGCACCTCCTAGCGAGCATTCATCGTCAATATAGCGTGAAATTTCAAGCGGAGGGTCGAAAATGTACCTGCACAACAAAGACACTGCAAGACAGAAAACCACCACCGTACCTTTACGGCAAGAACACTCAAAGGGTTAACAACAGCTGCAACAATTGGTGGCCATGAAAATAAGTAATTTAAAATGACGCACCAATGCACAAACTCTTCGGACTATTCTTTCCAGTGCTTAAATGAATGCACTTGCTGTCTGGTGGATATGACATAAATCCCAGCAGTGCAGCATGTAGCCTCTCAGATATATATTTCCATGTGGCATGGGCGTTAAAGCCTAATATTAAAAATTGTTGGGGTTTCAAGTCCCAAAACCATCATATGATTATGAGAGACACTATGGCATACCTGCCAACCTAGCAGCATGAAAATTCAGGAGACCGCAACAGAATGGTGGGGGGGGGAGTTTTTTTTTTTTTTTTTCATATCGGAAATTACTGAGACTGAGACATTTGTGACCCGCTGTCGTTCCTCTTCCGTCCACTGCGATTGCGAAAGCATGGCGTTTCAGAGCCTCCACCATTGTGTTTTCAGCATCTGCAGCCATTTCCCCGAAGATGGCAGTTGTTTTTGCACGTCCGCAACCGTACCGCTTCACGTACCCGCACTTCGAGAACATTTCCCGAAACAACGGTCCTGCGTGATCACTAACGCTTAGCGGCAAGTTGTGTTCCACAAGAAATCCCGTGAATAGGCACTCTGCGCGGATCACAGTGTCTTCGCAGCTCTTTTGGAAGAACTGATGTTGCCCTGCCCTTCCGCAGCACGAACGAAGTTCTGATGCTTCACCTGTATGTTGGCCTTGGGCCGTGCGAAACGCTTACATCACAGGCGCACGTGGTACAAAATCCGTACTTTTGTCACCTTTCCGCGAAGTCACAAAGCACGGAAACTCAGCTGTGTATGATCCAGAAGCACTTGCAAGTACTTCTGCTTTGCTTTTGACACTGCCATCGACCTTCCAACTGAACTCGGGGAAACACGCAACCCCCACAACCACGTAACAACCACAACTGACGCCTAGGCAGGCGGTGTAGGCCTAGAGTACACATTCCGGGGGCCAAGACAGACAGACGCAAAAGTTGTGTTACCTTTTCCCTAGTCTTCTTTCGGCACGGTGGCGAGCGCGCCTCGCGGCTGGCCTTCGCCCAGATGCGCCGTACGGTAGTGCCTAGAATATATTTAGCGGTACTCTACGGTGTGGTTACAATGAAGTAGAAGTGTAGTGGCGAGTGCTCTTCCGCAGCACCGCAACTATCGCAGT
Organism: Rhipicephalus appendiculatus; assembly: GCA_030522465.1. NCBI lineage: Eukaryota > Metazoa > Arthropoda > Arachnida > Ixodida > Ixodidae > Rhipicephalus > Rhipicephalus appendiculatus. The sequence continues at coordinate 50,388 of JALIZH010012055.1, read as the reverse complement.
AGGAAAGGCTGACGCACGCGCGATTAAAAAAAAAAAGAAAGAAAGAAAAAAAAAACACCTCTGCTGTGGCGGCCACTTTTCGGGAGATTCGAGATAGCATTCGTACAATCGGGAGATTTGGTCAAAATTCGGAAGTCTCCCGGACAATTCGGGAGGGTTGGCAGGTATGCTATGGTGAAGGCCTCCAGAAATTTGACCATTTGGTGCTCTTTAACGTGCATCTAAATCTAAGCACACGGACCTCAAACATTTCACCTCCATTGACATGCACCCGCCATGGCCGGGATTCAATCCTGTGAACTTCGAGTCAGGGGTTGAGCACTATTACTACTAAACCACCTAGGCGGGTCTGGAGTTGAAGGCTGATCTATAACTACACCATTTATAATTTCACTCCTAATTTTATACTTATATAGTTGACTTTCTATGCATGAGCTAACAGTTGTCAGTATAATATTCATGCATCCACCAATTTCACATCACAATGTATAACTTGTTCCTACAAATCCTAAATTAAAACACTGTAAATTTATACCAATGTTTGCAAGGCACCGTGTTCTTCTGGAACTCGGTGCCTTGAAGCGTTAAAAATATGACGAATACCAGGTATTTCAAATATATTGTATAGACGCTTCTTCTTTCAGACAAATTCTTTTGTTGCTCTTCTCCTGCTTTCCTCTCCTTTTTCTGTTTTTTTCGTACTTTACATAACACTGTAATCAACATTCCCATATAGCCTATAGGAGGTATTCACGTGACGTCGTCCGCAAGGGCCGCTAGTGCAATAGTCACCATACTCGTGGTTGCGTGCGCGAACGTGATCGTTGGACTACAACAAAAGTTCTCGGCAGCACATGTTGTTTTGATATTTTTTTCTAAGGAAACGGTGTTGTAAGATGCAGCGCCTCCAAACATCAGACTGTCATATGCTGGATCGCTGAACGACCACAGCTATGGCGGCGGACTCGCTGGCCCCGCCTGGCGAGAGGGGCTCAGTGAATACCTCCTATACTGCTGTATATATAGACACACAGGCTTGACTTTGAATCACCAATGTAAATGACCCATTTGTGAAATCGCCACTGTGGAGTGTTTGACGCAAGCGTTTTCTTTTGCTAGGCACAGCTTCGCCAAATATACATGCGTCTATCTTTACCAGTCTGACAGTTGCATGCTTAACCATCACAACAATGTGACAATATTCTTGAGTGTTTCTGTCATGCATCGTAAAGGAGGTGCCTCATCGGTCTCTGGCCCTGCATGTACAAGTTATCATAGTTATCCATGTACTTGTCATCAATAAAGTTGGTTGGGTTACTGATAGATGGCTTTCAATCCGATAGGAGTGCGCAACACATTCCAGTAGATTTCATGCTCACCAGCTTATAAGATTCAGCGGCACCGACTTCCACATTTGCTCCCACGTCATCAGTTACCCAAATGTTCTCCACGGAAGGGACCACGAGTATGTCACGCAGAACCTGCAAAATTTCAAGAAGGCAATGAAAATCGGATGAATGAAGAATTCAAAAATCAAATTCGTTCAGAACCAATCAAGGTGGTTGTCTGCACATGTGTGAGAGCATCGTTTCACTGAAAATTAACGAAGACAATGCAAGAGTCCACAGCTTAAAGGGGGTGGTGCCACCAAATTTGTGGCTTGCGTGTTCTTCGCTGCAAGCGTTTCTTATAGCTCAAGGAAGCATGATACACGCACCAAGATTCACGTATTCTTGCTAAATAATTTAATGTCACCCTATTTATGTGGGCAACCTTCGGTTTCTGGGCGCCAAGTTGGGCAGTGACGTAGAAGTGTAGGAAGCTTGGTCACGTGACCACACAAGGCTGTGACGCACGTCGTGCTGAGTATCGTCAGCTCTCGCAAACACGCGCCACACAAGTACCAGCAAAACAAACGCTCCGGCAGTTGGCATGGCTAGCTGCAGCAGCTGAGATTCTAACTTTCGGTCTGAATCCGCGTCCGACCCCGATGAGGACATCGTTTTTTTTTTTTTTCTGGAAGCAGCGAGGAGGACGACGTACCCAGCTTCAGCCACGCACTGCACACGCCATCAAATACGTCAGCATTAACGCCACTGTCAACAAACATGCCTGCAGCTAATACATTCGGTCGTAATACTAACCCGGCGTTTCGGCGTAGTTGCGCCTCTTTCAGACGCCAGCAGACTTTGCGCAGCAGTAGGATACACCGTCGGCACGGCACCGGGCACCAACGCGCCCTTGATCGGAATGCCGAAGCTGGCCGCGTACTTGGCTTGATAAGCGTCCGAGCAAAAGTGCAGTGAGCACAGCATGCTCGTCTTCCTCGGTGTCCAACAATGGCGCCCGGTAGCCCGAACAAAGTCTATCCAGGCGTTTCTTTGTTGTTCGTCCCGGGGAAACTTGTGAAAACTCACTGGGTCTCCGACTTTGCTCGGGCAGAAGTCTAGCACACAGTAGTATATAGGCATGGTCGCTGCGCGGGCAACCGACCGGATGCCTTCAGCACTCGAGCACGCCGAGTGTCTTCGCAGGTTCGCGCGAAGACGCGCAGCACCGCCACTTAGCCAGGAAGCGATCGAAGGTCGGCGAGTGATGTAGCAACCGACGCTTTGCCGGTACGTACGTTCCGGAGGTCACTCACGTCACTACAGATATGGTGTGAAGTCACTACAGCTTTCGTTGTCCTTCCTAGAGATCTACGTCAGTTTTGATGCGCTAGCGATGGGCATCGATCGGGAGAATGAGCATTTAGGCATACAGAGGAAACCCACACAGGCTTGTTATAGCCTCGGAATTTGATGGCACCACCCCTTTCAGCAAGACTACCAATGATTTAGTCATATTTAGCCTACAAGAGCAAGCATGGACAAAATCAAGAAAGCACTTCGAAGGGCGGGGCTCTGGCAGTTCAACACATAAGTCATGTGTGATGTGTTCTTAAAGGTGCACTGGCACGATTTGAGACATTGCAAAAGGGACATTTTTCGTTTCCTTGGTACGCAGTGTTGCCGCTCTCCACCGCGACCTTGGTAAACCGAGATGGGACAGAAAATTCTAACCAGTGAACGTAGTGAGCGAGTAAACACGGCACCACTGCTGGGCGTTCAAAAATCGCGGGGCGGTGCATTAATATACCATAACACATAAAACCGATTGTTACCTTGCTCCTACTGGTACGCCTAAAGACAGATGGTACAGCCGTGTTCTTCAGGAGTCTTCGCGTTACAGTACCATGAAGAGGCAACGGCTTGTAGTCCCTGGCTTTGAAGTGCGCGGAGCAGATGCGAGCATGATAAGGCAGGGAACGACCGACGGCCTCTTCCCAAAGCCTCTTGCGATTCGTGTCGGCGGGCAGTCCGTGATACGATACGCGTTTAGTGCTCCACTTGTGGTGCCGGCACCCACGCACGGCACAAGTGACGTTTGACATTTCGTTTCGTAGGGCGAACTCGGGGAGTTCCTCAATCGAGAACTCGCACGCGTTCTAAACACCCATGTCAACAAACACCTATGCGCGCCGCCATGCTACGAGGGACGCTGCAGTTTCCCCCCACTCGTTGCCGCGAAGGCAGCGCCGCTTGTAAACCTGCACTTTCTTTTGCAGTAGTACTATGGTGGCTAGTAGTACTGCAGGAGGCCTTGGCAGTACGCAACGGACCACAAGACGAAGGCCTCTCTCCCAGTGATTTCAAGTTTGCTCGGTCGTGAGCGGGCTGATTTAATTGATTTTTAAGCGAAGCTTTCATCAGTCGTCGATTTCAGCACGGAGTTTTTTAAGGCGAAAGTCTCAGATGCCTCATCAAACGCGAAAATAGACGCGTCCCGCGTCAGCGGCGTGATGGTGACGGCACCCTATGACGTCATCGTGACGTCACAAATGTTAAAAGTTACGACGTCATCACATGACTTGGTCAAAGGTGTGCCGGATACCGGAGGCAGTGCAAAGCCAGGTGAAGTGCCACCTGATTTTGGAGGCAGTGCATAACCACCATAGGTGCAGGAAGCTTTTGTAGTTTGGCGAAGAAAAAGAAGATGGTTTTCGCCTTCGAGTCGTCTTAGCTAAGGTCCCTAGATATAGTCTTAGCTAAAGTCCCTAGATTTTTCCCTCTTCTTTCTCAAGTACCGACAGGCATTGAAGCGCCACGGACGAATCTCATTGGCTAACGCTCGTTTTCGGTAGCCATGTTCTTCCTAACTCTTTTCCAGCACCTGGTGAAACGCGCCCCCCCGCTCACTAACAACGGGGGGAACGACGGGAGGAGAAAGGAGCGTCGCGTTAGCCTATTGTCCGCTGATATGCGTGGCTAATGCACGTGGACGTACGTGGCTTTGTAAATATTCCAAGTTAGGAAGAAAATGGCGGCAAATGCCGGCTGCCTGTGGGAGAGGGCCCGGAAAGGAGGCAGTTGTCGGTACTTAAGTAAAAGGGAAAAATCTAGGGACTTTAGTCTTAGCTAGTGAATGCATGAGGGACACTGTAAGTTTCTTTTCCTCCACGGATTTCAGTGGCGGATGTCTAGTGGTTATGGTGCTCGACTGCTGGCCCGCGGGTCGCCGTATCGAATCCTGGCCGCGGCGGCTGCATTTTCGATGGAGGCAAAAATACCTGAGGCCCATGTACTTAGCTTTATGTGCACGTTAAAGAGGCCCAGGTGGTCGAAATTTCCGGGGCACTCCACTACACCATCTCTCATAATCATATCGTGGTTTTGGGACGTTACACCCCAGCAATTATTATTAAGGGGTGGTGCCACCAAATTTGTGGCTTGCGCGTTCTTCGCTGCAAACATTTCTTATAGCTCTAGGAAGCATGATACACGCACCAAGATTCACGGATTCTCACTAAATAATTTAATATCGCCTTATTTATGTGGGCAACTTTCGGTTTCGGTTTATGGGCGCCAAGTTGGGCAGTGACGTAGCAGTGTAGTAGACTTGGTCACGTGACCAACCAAGGCTGTGACGCACGTCGTCCTGAGTATTGTCTGCTCTCGCAAACAGGTCCGGTGGACACCCACGTCACTAGCGTCTGGTGTGACGTCACTACAACTTTCGTTGCCCTTCCTATAGAGCTACGTCAGTGTTGGCGCGCTAGCGATGGATTTCGATCGGGAGAACGAGCATTTAGGTGCACTTTGGAAGTGAATTAAAATATGTTCTGAACGTTTGCTGTGTCCGACCCTTCGTGTGGAGTGTCCTTGCATACAGAGAAAACCTACAACAGGCTTGTTATAGTCTCGAAATTTGATGGCACCACCCCTTTAAGCGAGTAGCAATAATTGAAAAACATGAAAACAAAGATAAGTTGCCAGATAATGGGGAAAAACGGAAGTCATGTCTCACAAATACAATTCCTAGCGTTTGCTTGCAAAGTTATTAAAAGCTGTCTTGAGGCAGACAGATATTCCTTTCGTTTCATGAGGAAATCATATCGCCTATTTGTATATAGTATAGACCTTTTCACAGACGGCTCCCCTGGGCGCCGCCATCATCCTCTTTGGGCTGCGCTAAATAGGCGTCGCGTGACCCCCCCAAAAATGCAATGCCGAGGCCGTGACGTCAGCCTATATACTCCCGAGCGCAGCACAGCATAGCGGCGTCTATTCTCTATAGTACACTATAGAGAAAAAATAACAAAAAAATCACAGCATATCCACGGGGTGAATGATGATGAGTGGGCGAAGCTCCTGAGGGGAAATCATCGGTAAAACCGTGACGAGACGTTCTTCTACAGGGTTAAGCGGAAGCAAGTGGTCCGGTTTGGGTGGGTATCGGTAGCCATATGTGACGCTCATGGGAGGCACTTTCCCCGCCACCAACGAATCTTTACAGCTAGAGCATACATTGTACTCACCGCTACCGGCGGGGAACTCGTGCTGAAGCACGGCGATGGCATTGGTGCGAGCCTGGTCGTTCCTGATGGACGATACCGTGACGAGGTTGTTGGAGAACCACAATCTGTCGCAGACATTGCAACTATGGCCGAAAGTGTTGTCCAGGAAGTCGCGCTTGAAACGCGCGTTTGCGCCATCGGGAGAGCTCGCTTGAGGCGCTTGGCCGCCACTTCCTGCGCTCGCACAGCCTCGGGATACGCCCGCCGGTACGCGCGCTTCCTCGCCGATTCTCGGGCCCTCACGTTTTCTGGATCCGCTTCGCGCCGCAGCCGTGCAGCTTCGGCCTCGCGGGCTCGAACGTCGGGATCTTCGAGGCGTCGCCGTGCAGCTTCGGCCTCGCGGGCTCGAACGTCGGGGTCCGCTTCGCGGCGTCGCCGTGCAGCTTCGGCCTCGCGGGCTCTCACATCCGGATTCTGTCTGCGAGCGCGCGCTGCCGCCGCTTTCCGTGCCCTCCGCTCCGCAGCCTTGTCTTCCATACGGGCGCAGCGACTCCGAGCGAAAGAGAAAGCGCGCCCCCTCGAACTACATCAAAACATCTCGAACATCAAATCCATCCAATGAGAGGCGCGCGATAGCGCACCATCTAGTGATCGCTCATCACACTATGTGCTCCCATACATCTGAATGGAGCGAGCGTCGCAGCGCCATCTCGTATTTTTATTCATCAACTATACTAAGCTAGCGCCATCTAGTGACATTCTATGCAATTCATACCATACCATGTATCTCTATGGAGCGAGCGCCATCCAACGCCATCTGGTGAGCACTTCACGATCTAGACGAGGTGGCTACGACAACAATGTACTGAGGATGGAATGACCCACGGCGTAAGGAGCTTCGCCCCTAATAAAGCGGCTAAAATAAAGCGACACCACGCCAGTCTGCTGCACCGGATTCGACTAGGCGTCGCCTTCACCCGACGCTACGCGCACCTTATCGGCCGTGCTGACAACCCGAACTGTGAGCGCTGTCAAGTGCAAGAGAACAGACTTTTGGGCTGTTGGTTTGTAACGTTCATTGAAGCCATAACGCTAAAAAGACAGGGACCACAGAAAGAGGACGGGACGTGCGCGCGTCCCGTCCTCTTTCTGTGCTCCCTGTCCTTTTAGCGTTATGGCTTCAATGAAAACTGTCAAGTGGTTGAGACTCTAACACATTTATTGTGAGACTGCCCTCTATACGTGTCCCAACGGAAGACGCTGGCTTCAACGTTGGCCGGCATCGGTGTTAACACACTAAGTGAAGCTAACCTATTGTCCGCAATGTCCGACCAGACGGCATCAACGACTGCTACAAGAGCATTTATAGATTTTCTCAAGAGTACTGGACTTGGCCCTATAGACTTTAAGAAGACCACTGTGCGTTACGTGGTCATTGTACATACGCATCACCTCTTCCTGTTCCAATCATCATCTTTATCACTCTTTTCTTCCCTTTTCCCATGTGCTGAGTAGCAGGCCAAAGCGCACAAGCTCAGGCCGACCTCTCGGCCTTCTAATAAATTCGCTCTCTCTCTCTATGACATTGTTCGGCTTCTGCAGCCACGTTCCTTTCCTAGCGTGCGTTTGTGGAGAGGACAACCTCGAACAAGGCTGCAATCGGCCTGGGAATGCGGGCAGCACCTACGGAACGGTCTCGTGCCCCACGAGTTGCCCGCCCTACCGGATATAGAAGCTGCAGCGCAGGTTTTGTGAGCGATCTGGTTAAAATAATCTTAGCCTTGACCAATAATCATGGTGTAGCGCGAAAACACAAAACACCATGATTAATAGCAAGCAACCACGATTACACCACGATTTTTGGCAAGCACCAACTAGCCCCAGAACAAGTCCTCCTGCAGAGCATTAGGCCTTGACTATCGAGAAACAGCTTTATCGAACCCGGTAGCACGAAACTTTGTCAAACAACCTACAAATGTCATTATAGAACTGCAGGTGTGGTTTCTTCTGGACCAATCATTTACACGCGAGTAATCAGGGTAGTGTATAAGTTATAATACAGGAAAGTGGCGTAATACAGGACGAAGACGAGGGAACAAGTACAGACGCACAGTGTGCGCTTTTGTTCCCTCCTAGACATCTTTGTCCCGTGTTGCGCCACTGACCTCTATTATAACTATGCACCAACTAGCACAGCAACAAGTTTTATTAAGAGCATAAGCATTCCAGCAACCTTTTATTCAGATGCAAAAAAAAAAAAAGGACATGCACTGGTAACTTGATCTCCGACTCCGGTGCTCCAGTCTCAAGCAAAGGCAGTCACCGCTTGAATCACTGGACCGGGAACCTGGAACGACATGCGTTCACCAGACAGCGCACTTGCGGGTGGGGCTCATGGTCATGCCTGGTGCGCAGCCGAAGGCAGACGAAAACTTCGCGAAGTTCATGAGCGGAATGTTGACCCGGAGCTTGCCGGGTATCTCGCCAAACTTGAGCTTCCGCACCCAGGCATCGCGGTTCGGGTTGTCGCACAGCCCCACGGCGTACAGTATGAAGAACAGTTGTTCCATGTCCAGCTGCCGATCGTCAACGGAGATCTTGAGCCTCTCAGCTCCGTCCTGAGACATGAGGACCTTCATGTAAGGTGTCGTGCAGCGGGCCCATGATGGCGTTGTCCGCGATGTTCTCTTCCAGCCTTGTCTTGGCCTCGAAGTTGTCCCCGATGAGCTCACGTATCTCGACGTAGTACTGGTCCTGGAAGCAGAGCTCCAGCTGCGAGAACTTGCTCATCTCATCGGTGTTCCACCAAGTGGCCACTGCGAGATTGTGGTCCACCGTTGATCCACGCCTGTCCACGGCGCCGAACATGCCTCGGAAGATTTCAGCGAGGACAAGTGGGAAGAGCACAGGCTCAATACTGTTTGTGATGTCGTTGAGGAAGGCAATGTTGGCGTGTGGAATGAACAGAACGTTGCGGCCGAAGAAGTACTCGTGTCCCGGTGAAAGGGCCGTGTGGTCGTACCTAGCGTCAAGGTCGTCTTTGGGTGGCTTGGTCTCCCAGTAGACGTTCCTGGTACCGGCCTGAAGGTCGCGAAAGCTCTCGACAAGGTGACTTGGGTCCAAGGGCTGAGCGTTGAAGTTGTAGTAACTGGCGACTGTGTTGATGTCTTCCGTGCTGCCGAGGAAAACGAGGCGCATGTTCTCGATCTTGTCGACACCAACGCCGATCGCCGAACGGTCCAGCCACGACGAAGACGAGAGGAGGCGATCGGTCATGCTGCTCTTGAGGTGTGGCTCGAGGCTGGACATGCTGTAGTCGTAGTGCTTCAAAAGAAGCGTTGAGTTGGTCTTGCTGAAGGTCATCCGGCCGAAGAATCGCATGCCTTGCTTGTAGAGGCGCTCCAGCAAGTGCATGCAAGCCTGAAGCCGGTCCGGGACAAACTCCATGTAGTCATCGTGACTCAGGCGCAGCAGCGGGCTAGCAACCTTGGCCAGAAGCGGGGACAGGTGCACCACAATGCGGTAGCCCAGGTAATTCAGAAGAGTCACTGTGTCTGTCTCGTTAAGGATGACGGCCAGCTTGCTGATGTATTCGTTGTTCATGATGGCGACTGGCTTGTCGTTGTCGAAAGTTTCAATGTCTTGAAAGAGGATCGTGAGGTACTCTTTCCAGTCCCACTTGCCTTTGCGGTCAAGTTGTCCGACGCGCTTGATCCTCTCCTGGAAATCAACGAAGTGCGGCGCACCGATAACGCTTTGGAGTTTCTTCTCCAGGAGCGATATCGCTTCCGCTTGTTCTAACATGTCTTGATTCTTGTCAAGGAGGGATAGCGCGAGTGCTACCTTTTCTGTGAAGTTCTCCGGCGACTCGTCGAGATGCGCCAGGTTGTACCTCTTGATCGTCAAGCTGGGCGCGTCTATGTGAACTGTGTAGCCGCGGTCGTCCTCGAAGGATTTCCGCAAGGACACCCTAGGCGAAAGAAAAGACGCCCAGGTCGCGATCAACGAACGCCGAGATGGTGACGACGTTGGCACCGCGCGGTGCCTTCTTGTACGGCCAGCCGCCGAGGTTGTACTCCTCCAGGAGACTGCGGAGAGAGGTGAGGTTCTTGTCGTTCTTCTCCTCGGACTGGCACTTGGGCAGCAGGGAAATGGCTTGATGCAGGAACACGCCGGGGTACTTGTGGTAGCGTTCCTCGTTCTCCTTGAGGTACTGCCGGAAGTACTTCTCGACGTCGGTCATCATCATGCCGACCGTTCTCTCGTGGTAGGCCCTCGACTGCAGGTCCAGGTCCCGCGACGTCCAGTGCCTGGAGCACACGTACGCGTAGAAGTCGGAGCACGGGTTCACGCTGGAGTTGAGACGGCCGCGGAGGTAGTTCTCCGCCCAGATGCACGCGTCGCTCCGGCAGCTCGACTGGCTCAGCAAGAGCTTGCTCTCGTGCCTGGCGAGGTACCGGCCGTCCGCGTTGGCCAGGATGGTGCCGCCGCCCGTCTCCGTTACGTTTCCGCCGCGGCGCATCATGGCCATTGTGTTGTTGAACAGCGTCATGATGGCGCCTCCCGTGTGCAGCTTGTACGTGGTGACGGCGACGCCCACGAGGACCGTGAGGAGGCCCACGCTGCACACGGCCAGGTAGGGCAGGCGGCTTGGCGAGCGGGCCACCAGGATCTGCGACCGCGACCGTGTCTGGACAGTCGTGCATTTGGACTCCGGCGGTGGCGATGCCGAGCCCGACAGGTCCTCCGAACGCGAGGAGTCCGCGACGCTGGCCTCCCCGATGTCGTCCCCTTCGAAGTCTTCGTCGCCGCGGACGCTCGCAGCGACGACGGACATGGCGGCGGGCTGCGCGGTGCCTTCGCTGCAGCTGATCGCGGCGCCGGGTAGTCTTCTTCTGAGGCTCGAGCCGCGGCCACGCGCCGCACGTGGGAGGGTGATCTTGATGACGATGATAAAGATGTTCCTGGGATCATTGGCACCTACCCGCTCAGGGAGATCGGCCAAGAGTCGGGCGGATTATATTGTCTTAATTTTTTCAGGTGCTACTAAAGGTTACGGCTTAGAAAGAAGAGTTATTCTAAAGCAATACCAATTTTAAACTAACTAAATCATGTTGCTGCTGTTGATACCTTGTGCATATGGCAGGTGCCCACAAGAGCGATTTACTAAGGAAGACAGAGTTAGTCAAATGGGAGAAACTTTTGGAGAGATCGTCCTGAGAGGAGGTCGGCCTGAGGGACGTCTCGCTGGCCGCTGCTGATGTGGTGGCGAAATGTTCGCAACGGACTCAGCGTATACGACTTCTCTTCTCGCGAACTTGAATGAACCAGTTGTGCATGCTTGCTCCTAGGACCCTGGTCAGTCAGTCACATGGCCAGGGGAGGAGATATAAAATTAAGACAGAAAGTACACGAGTTGTATTAAAAAAATATACTAATTTTGAAAGACTCATTTCACGGATAATATTTCTTTTTCAGATTTTCGTGGGTAATCAGAAAGATAATTTCTTTGTTCTTGAATCCGTAGCCATTCGCTGGTTGTAACGATGATATTTGAACCGGGGTAGGAAGTAATGGAGCTAAGAAAATTTTTCCTGGGGGTCTATCTGGCCACGAATATTTAGGCTCTATTTTTATCTCGTGCTTATATATTTTCGTTTTCTCAGTTATTAAACTCAGTTGTTAGATTAAGCCCGTGTCGCCCGCTTTTCTTCTTCTTTGCTTTTTTTTATTTACATAAGAAAAAAAAAACATGGGGGGGCAGGCTACATTAGAGCCGGCATCCCCATGAACATGATATTGAAGAAACACATAAAACAAGAAAAACTAAAAGGAAATAAGAAAATAGAAAAATAATCATAAGCACTATGTACATATACGATATGTGGCGTATAAATAATGATCAAAGTCTAAGGGCATAGTCCAGTACGTAGAGGGTGGTCACACATTACCGCAGATAGAGTCTGAATAGATAGTTATGCATAGTTAGGAATGTGCAGCGCTCACAAAAGGGACAAGGGACAGAAGAAGTGCACGAGACAGCGCATGTCTCGTGCACTTCTTCAGTCCACGAGACAGCGCATGTCTCGTGCACTTCTTCAGTCCCTTGTCCCTTCTGTGAGCGCTGCACAGTCCTAACTATGAATCAATACCAACTCGCTCAATTTTCTATTCTAACATAGCTTATGCACTTTAATATGACGTGACTCTTAGATATGTTTATTACAGGGTTGGACAAAGATACTTTGGAACTGTATCGCGAATGATGCAAGATACTATTCAGGCAAGGAGTGTTTGAGATACAGATACAAGATACTACAACAATGAATGTATCCGATACGATGCTTGTCAATCGTATCTTACTTGGATACATTCGCAAATGTGTTACTATAAATCCGTATATTGTCACAACAAACGCGTATGCATAAAGATGTTTGCCTGAAAATTTCTTAACTGAGACCAATTTTGTTTCAGTTGAATTAAATGTGTGTTAGTATTGTTGGGACGCGTGTACGCGCGGGAGAAGCAGACACGACCGCGCGGCGTGGATCCCAAACATCAACTGGTTTTATTCAGGTTCTCTGCAGGTTCCGGAGAGCAGCGGAGGGTGGCGCTGCCTGGCGGCTTGGCTTGGCTTGGCTGCCGCCACAGCACTCCCCCCTAGTGAGTTGCCGAACGTAGTTAAAGTACAGTGTTCGTTAAAGGTCCAGGCGAGTGGGTGCTCTTGATAGCCGCCCGCTGTGCGTCAGCCGGGAGGGCACCTCGTGGACTTGGGCTGGCATTGAAGCTGGGGGGTCCTGGCGATGATTCCCTTAGTGGAGGCAACACGGCATCGTCACGGTCCATGTGTGCTGGCTTGATGCGGTCCAACGACACGACCTCCTCACGGCCGTTTCTCTTGATTGTGAATTGTTTGTTGCCACGGCGGAGGACTTGAAACGGCCCATCATAGGGTGGCTGAAGAGGTCGCCGAACCGCGTCGTGTCGTACAAACACATATGGGCACGATGTTAGATGTGGGTCGACGTGCACCACACGCGACCCTGGGGGCCGTGGAGGTACCGCGCGCAGTTTGCTCATGACGTTGCGTAGGCGAAGTGCATAGTCGCTGCAAGCTATGGATGCCTCCTCTGAGCCGCGCGCAAAGAGCTCTCCCGGCAGCCTGAGTGTCGTGCCGTAGACCAGCTCAGCGGCGCTGCAGCCAATGTCCTCTTTCAAGGTGGACCTTATACCCAAAAGAACGAGTGGGAGGGCCTCCACCCAGTTGTGTTCCTCCGTTGCCGTGAGCGCAGCCTTCAGCTGGCGGTGAAAGCGCTCCACCATGCCGTTGCTCATGGGGTGGTACGCTGTCGTGCGTATGCGTGAGGTGCCCATGAGCTGACTGATGGCAGTGAAAAGGGCTGATTCGAATTGTCGGCCGCGGTCTGTTGTTATCGTGGAGGGCACACCGAAACGGGCTACCCAGTGGTACAGGAAAGCACTCGCAACCGTCTCGGCAGTGATGTCCGCGATAGGGATGGCCTCCGCCCAGCGGGTGAACCTGTCGACACAGGTCAGCAGGTAAGCCTTTCCGTGGCAGGGTGGCAGTGGGCCGACGATGTCCAGGTGGACATGATCAAAGCGAGAATCCGGAGTAGGGAGTGTTCCCAGTGCTGTCGAGGTATGGCGTTGTATCTTAGAGCGCTGGCAAGCTACACATTCGCGTGCCCAGCGTCGGACGTCCCGATTTACGCCCGGCCAGACAAATCTTGCCGTCACCAGTCTTTGGGTGGCTCTAATCCCCGGATGAGACAGTCTGTGCAAGGACTCGAACACATGGCGACGGAGGCTCGCGGGCACGAACGGGCGAGTTCTACTGACGCTTGTGTCACAGCAAACCTTGTCCTCGGATCCGGGAACTGGGATCCACTCAAGATTCAGGGCAGTGGTCGCGGTCAACAAGTGTTTCAGTTCGTCATCTTCACGTTGAGCGGCTGCCAAAGCGGGAAGATCAACCTGTAGTGTGGGCATGATGGCGTTCACAGGATTCCGTGAGAGGGCGTCCGCTACCTCGTTGTCGCCGCCTTTGACGTGGCGGATATCAGTCGTGAACTCTGATATATAGGACATTTGGCGCCGTTCACGTGCTGTGTGCGTTCCACCGTCGGAGCTTAGCGAGCGCAATGCATAAGTAAGCGGCTTGTGGTCGGTGAGGACGAAAAACTCTACACCTTCTAGGAAATGGCGAAAATGTCGTATGGCAGCGTACACGGCCAGCAGTTCTCTCCCGAAGGTGCTGTAGCGGCGCTCGGTAGGTGTTAGCTTCCTCGAAAAGAAGGAAATCGGGCGCCAGATTCCCCCAACGAGCTGCTGTAATACAGCCCCAACGGCTGTATCGGAGGCATCCACCATTACGCTCTGCGGGACACCGGACCTGGGGTATTCAAGCAGTGCGGCGTTTGCCAAAGCGTCCTTGACCTCGCAGAAGGCTTCTTTTGCTTCTTGAGACCAGGAGAGGGTGTCCGAGCCATTTCGTGAAGTGGCCAGCAGGTCGTGAAGAGGTTGAAGAATCTGGGCGCAGCGGGGAGTGAAACGGCGGTAGAAGTTTACCAAACCCAGAAATTCCCGAAGCTGGCGCTTGGCGGTCGGCTGCGGAAATCCTTGCACGGCTTCAACCTTGTTGGGTTGAGGAAGAACTCCTGAGGCGGAGATGACGTGTCCAAGAAACGAGAGTTGTCGCACACGAAGCTCGCATTTGGCCATGTTCACGACCACGCCATGTTCCACTAAGCGCTGGAAGACGATGCGCAGATGATTCACGTGCTCTTCCGGAGTGCTGCTGGCGACTAGCAAGTCGTCAAGATAGGCGTGGCAGAAGTTGAGGCCGCGTATAGCACCGTCCATGAACCGCTGGAATGTCTGACCCGCGTTTCGGAGTCCGAATGGCATTCGGAGGAATGGCATTCGGAGGAAGTCCGAAAGGCGTTGCGATGGCGGTCTTCGGGACGTCCTCCGGGGCAACGGGAATCTGATGGTATGCCCGCACCAGGTCGATCTTCGAGAAGATAGTGGCACCGTGAAGCCTCGTCGTGACATCGTGTATGTGCGGTACCGGGTATCTGTCTGGAGTCGTTACCTGGTTCAGCGCCCTATAGTCCCCGCATGGTCGCCAGTCTCCCGGCGTTGACTTTGGCACCATATGAAGTGGAGATGCCCAGGCGCTCGACGAGGGTCTGATGATCCCTAGCTCCATCATGTGTTCAAATTCCTGTCGTGCGACCTTCAACTTCTCTGGAGGCAAACGGCGAGGCCGCGCGTGCACGGGTGGGCCGCTGGTGGCGATGTAATGGCGTACCTCGTGCTTCACCGCGGCGCTGGCTGGCGGCTGCCTCGTCAACTCGGGAAAATCCTGCAGAATGCGAGTAAAACGTTCTGCACCGGACGGCCCGAGCAGAGTGGGGCTCAGCGGAGGGTGGTGCGAGGGATTGCCTTGCACAGTTGCCTGCGACACGGGATCGTGAAGGCGGCGGTTGCGCACGTCGACGAGAAGGCCGAAATGCCGAAGAAAGTCCGCACCCAAGATGGCGAACTTCACTGCTGCCACGATGAAAATCCACCGGAACGTTCTGTTCAAGCCTAAATCGAGTGGCAGCGAGCGATGTCCGTAGGTGGCGATGGTTGTGTTGTTGACCGCCTGAAGCGGGGACGCACTGGGGACACGGCGATCGGTGGACCCAACCGGCAGCACGCTCACCTCAGCGCCGGTGTCCACGAGGAATCGAAGGCCACTGTCGCGGTCGGTGAGGCAAAACACTGATGGACGACGTTCGGAGGCCTCTGCGACACTGGTCGTCCTCAGTGCCGGCCGCTCCCGTTTCCCGCATAGTCGCACGGAGGAATGCATTTGCGAGCAGCATTGCCATGCTTCCTGTGATACCAGCAGATTCTCTGTTGCACTGCTGGGCGCTGGCGCTCCTCGGGAGTGCTGCGGGCCTGCATCGCTGCGACGGTATCGGCGAGGCGGGATATCTGCTCCCGGATGTCATGCAGCGTGGTCGTGGGCGCGCCGCCGGCGATGTCTGGCTGTAGCGCCGCGACGGACGGCGGAGCGACCGCCAGCACCGAGTCCGCGAGCTCGGCGAGTTGAGACAGGCGTTTGTCGGCAGCCGAGGCGAGGACCATGCGCACGTTGACCGGAAGTCGCTGTAGGAACAGCTCGCGAAGCAGTCTGCTGTCGGCATCGGTGGTGGCTGCGCCGGCCGTGTGCAACAGCTGCCTCATGTGGCGCAACAATTGGCTGGGCGTCCGGTCCCCGAGCTCGGTGTCGTGCAGTAGCTGCTGCAGTCGCTGAGGCTCCGACGGCGTGAGGCGGCTGATGAGCAGCTGTCTGAGCGCTGTGTACGCGTTCTCTGCAGGTGGAGCGACCAGCAGATCGCGTATCTCGCTCGCTATTGCCGGTGGGAGGCTGGCGACCACGTGGTGGTACTTTGTTAGCTCAGCGGCAATACGACGAGCGGTGAATTGGGACTCCACCTGCAGGAACCACAGCTGCGGGTCCGCTGTCCAAAACGGCGGGAGCCTGATGTCGACGGCGGAGATGGCCGGTGCGTCAGGGGGAGTCTCCATGGCGTCGATCGCTTGAAAAAGGCGGTAAGCCTCGTCCGGGTCACCACTGTTGGGACGCGTGTACGCGCGGGAGAAGCAGACACGACCGCGCGGCGTGGATCCCAAACATCAACTGGTTTTATTCAGGTTCTCTGCAGGTTCCGGAGAGCAGCGGAGGGTGGCGCTGCCTGGCGGCTTGGCTTGGCTTGGCTGCCGCCACAGCATCTCAAAAGCTTCGTCCTTCTTGCTAATAATATATTAGACTCATGGCGAAACAACTTGTTGAGATGTTAAAGCTCTTTGTACACTTCGCAAAGCAGCAACAACGAGCGAACTTTGGCGACTTTGAGCGTATCTATCTATCTATCTATCTATCTATCTATCTATCTATCTATCTATCTATCTATCTATCTATCTATCTATCTATCTATCTATCTATCTATCTATCTATCTATCTATCTATCTATCTATCTATCTATCTATCTATCTATCTAGCCGACAAAGACTTTGTGCTCTCATGCAGGGTTGCCATTGGTGGCTACTTTGCGCCAAATTGGCTACTTTTCGACCCCGTCTGGCGACAAAAATTTGCACTTGGCGCCATGGCTATCTTCTGGCTACTTTTAAAGTGCTTATTTGGCGTATTAAGTAGCCATTTTTTCTGAATTTTGCGAATGAAATAGATTGTTTTTAATTTTTTCTCTCGCTTCAGCGGATGCGTACGGTCGTCCTCCACCCACCAGTGGGCTGGTGCGCATCGAGCCACCCTTACGCGACGTTTAGCGCGTCTCCAAATACGGAGTGGCGAAGTTGCGTGCATGGTGACGGACGCATAGGCAGATCGGTGCTCAAGCTTCCCGCCATCTATTGTGATGCTACGCGCAAGTTTTACGAATATTTTTGATGCGCAGTGCGCGTTCTCGTGTAACCTTGGGAAAATAGACATCTGCAGCAAAATTTGGCCGGCCTGTTCATCTACAACCAGAATTTGGTTTGCAGCTTCAACGAAAACCTGTTTAAACTTACATGTTCCTACTGACTGGCTGGCTGGAATATTCTAATATAACTTTCTGTCTGGCAAGAACTCCTATTTTCTGCATAAAATATATGCACGCGTAATGAATTTATCATAATTGGTTCATTTAATTTATTTACAACTTATCAGTGGCTTTCTGTGGTCTTAATTATTCAAAATGTTAGTATTCATTCATCAATATTAAAGGACATGCTCATAATACCACTTCTGTTCCATTTGGCTACAAATTTGGCGATAGTATTAAATGGCTTGGCTACTTTTGGTTTGAGTACTGGCTCCTTTTCAAGTTCACTGAACGGCAACCCTGCTCTCATGGCCGTTTGGTTAATGGGATGCATACCAAAAATTGGCATGGCGTAACATCACTGTATGACAAACATAAATGACAGCTCATATCATGAAAATCATGACAGGCATGTCATAAGCATCGGACGCGTTACATAGCGCACTGAGCTCACACAGCTCAGCTGTGTGAGCTAAATGATATTCATGCACCTCATCCCCTGCCTCCCCCGTGCGCACGCCTAAGACTCGAACGTAATATATTCTATGTTTAGAAATGAAAAAAAAAAGCATTATTCGGAACAACGTTCTCACGAATACGATTCCATTACAAAATTACATGGTTCAAACGCACCTGCTAGAAAAGTTGTTCCAATGCCACATCATCCGTAAAGCGCTCGAAAAGGCAAAAAGGAACGATTATACAAAACATGTCTGTGGAAGACACCGTACCCTCGGCGGGATTCGAACCCGCAATCCCCGGTTTAGGAGACCGATGCCTTATCCGTTAGGCCACGAGGGCGAACGGTCTGCCGCCCGCTAAGATGCCAGCCAGACAGTAAGTCATAACGAGGTATCAGTTGTATTCTGCCTCTATTTGCCCCCCTACCCCACAATATGTACTCTTAATAATAAGAGTTTCATTATAATTGACTCGGAAATGACCTATTAAACGTGACAGCACTTCACTCAGCCACTGTTTGACGACACCAAAAACCGGACAGGGTGACGCGCCGAAGTTGACGTAAAATGCAGCCGAAGCAATAATTTTCGTAGAAGTGAAACCTAACGCACAGGATCCCCTGGGAGAATTTGATCGCTAAGATGTTTCCTAAATTTCCGGCGGCCACTCCTCGCTGCTTCGGCTAATTTAGCTCAACTGGCGCAACGAGTGGACAAGTGGCGCCACCTTTGAAATAATTTCGAAACTCCGTCGTGAAAGAGGCCAAAGTGGTAGGTGTTCTCTGGTGCCGCGTTGTTGCTTTGCAAGTTGGCGTGTGCACCGTGCTGCTTGAATTATTTGTTGCGGGCGTCGCTAAAGTTTACAGCTGCCTAATCGAGGAGACGATTCGGCGCAGATGCAAGGGGATAGCAATGACTGCACTGTCGAGAAAGTACCTACGACATCTGCGGCTGAACGGAGGTGGGTGGAACTACATCAACAGGCGCGAGCGTTGTTTCGCGATTTTCGCGCCAAAAAAAACGAGTTAAGGCGGGCGGTTTGAATCGGGTTGGACTGACAGTAAGTGAATGGACGGGAAAAACGATGTTTATCGAGAAAGGCACCCGCAAGGTGTTGTGGCCTGCAAGGTGTTAGTGTTATACGCCCTATATTGTATATATGTACATAGTGCTTCTATTATTTTTCTTCTTTTATTGCTTTTTTTTATTTTTCTTATCTTTGTGTGTATTTTGTATATTACTACCATGATGTTGGGATAGCCGGCTCTTAGGTAGCCTACCTTCCCATATTTTTCATATATAAATAATAAAAAAAAAGTGGTAGTGTTGTGTTACAGTTCTCCACTAGATTGATGATGATGATCATGACCTACATCACTGGCTCACACGGAGCACCGTGACACGGAGTCTCACTCACCCTGTGTGAGACTCCACACAGGGTGAGTGAGACTAAATTTCTAAAGGATACAAAAACTGTATGGCTATTGAGAAATTTTAGACTAATGAATGTAAATTATTACTGCTAATTTACGAATTTGGAGTATTTGCTGTTTCATTTTTTTTCTCGGTATGCGATTGGCCGCAGTGCCACCGTATATCTATGACGTCACGCTCTGCGGCTTTTGAAGAATATATTATGTTGTAAAATTAAACCATATTCTTGTATGTCCACGTTACATTCCAACTTGTTTCTGCGCACTTGCTTTCTTTTCCGAAAGCCTTTCTTCTTTGTAATAAGCTTGATTGTTGGTTTCAAAATGAAATTTACCCAGTGGCGTAGCCAGGGGTGGCACGCCGAGCCTGTGCCTGTGCCCCCCCCTCCGAAATGTCTTTTTTGCCATGGCATACAGAGCACAAAATGCCTCTTGACCACATCTGCCTGCCCGGCCCCCAGTTCAGTTCAAAGAGGTGCAAGTAGTATTGAAAGTTGGGCTAGTTGGTAAAGTAGCATGTTTAGGCAAATCGCGAAAACGGCGTAGACGGAGCAGAATAGAAGAGACACGGACGAGCGCTGACTCGCAAATGAAAAAATTTATTTCCATAAATTATATAAATTTTTCAGTTGCGGCTCAGCGCTCGTCCGTGTCTTGTTCTTCTTCGCCTATTAACTATGACACACACCCACTGTGGGGGATTGACCAAGAATTAAGTGCTTTCATAAAATGTTATGAAATTTTAGAATAAGGGAGGTTATATAATAGAAAGATTACAGATCCTTCTATTCTACTCCGTCTTCGTCGTTTTTCGCGCTGTACCTAAACATGCAAAGAGGTGCCCTCCGCCTATCCCTCGTTCTCGAGAAACAAGTTTCTGCCTGCGCCCCCGATAACGTCTTGGAGGGTTAGCGAGAAAAAATGTCAATAAACGACATTTACAGACTGGTCCACTGACAAAGGGAACACTTAATTGCGCTCGACGCACGCAAGTGTTCCTCCCTTGCAAAGGTTTAGATTTGCATAAGACTACAGGTGATTGACAGTTGATTCCTTTTGACAGACTGGTGCCGTGCGCAAACAATGTTTCTACATCCACTTGCAGTTAAGGGGCCAGCAGTGTGAAAGGTGTTCATTCAAGTGTTTCTGTTAACAGTGAACCGTACTGTGCATTCGTTTCCTACACCGTGAAAAAGGTTTATATACGTTCTCGTATATTCCTGCATGATGTGCTTTTGTGTATAAATAAGTTCGACTTGTTCATTTCTGTTGTTAATACTTTCACCAGCACTTACTGTGCCTTGTTCGGAGTTCCAAAGAGGCAGAATCATTTCTGAAACAAATGTAGGGATAGAAAAGTTATAGCACCGTATTCGCAGCGAGCCACCCTTACATCAACGTTTTGATTGACTTCCAGTGGAGGTATTGGTGTAACTTCATGAAGGTGAAGCTACAAAGAACACAGGCTTTAGAAGAGGGGGTCTCAAACACGCGGCCCGCGAGGCTCTCGGTTGCGGCTCGCGGCCCGCACATGAGTCTTCGCCCCACTTTTTTTTTCTTAAGTATGTTCGTGAGCTACACAGACCTGATTGGCTTAAGGCATTGTCTCAGTGAGGCGTCCCACGTGTTCCCCTTGTTTTGAAACATAACCATGAAATGAAAATTACATTTCACAATCGGCGTCCTGATCTGAGTCATATTGGAGATCGGTATCGACATGTTGGAATCCTGGCACCAAATCTCCTTCAGAAATGACCTTATATGAGTTATGGGAAAGCTTTCGTTCAAATGACAGCGTTTTCTCGCAAATTGTACACCCCCCCCCCCCCCCCCTCCATCATGAACGTTTTCATGTACGCGCACTCATTTCAGCGTCATCTTTGTCGTAGTGTACTGATTACGTTTCATACATTCTATATTCTTCATATTCTTCAGGGACAACGCTTGCAAGTGTTCCCAAGGTCTTCACGTCGCTGTACGGCGACAGAGCTTCGACGCTCACGGACGCCCTCGGGCGGCTCGGTCTGTCCCGCGTACAAGTGGACGCCTGCGCCACGCTGCGCAACCTCACGGACATGTTCGTCGTGGTGCCCCGCAGCTTCCCCGTGAAGGCGTCCGAAGACCTGTCCAAGTTGGCCACCGCCGCCTGTTACGACGATTTCCGCCGCGTCCTGACGTCCCTAATTGTGCGCGAGTGCCGCGGGGACGTCTTCTCCGTCTCCTGGTACAGGCACGGCTGCTTCGGAAGCATGCTGTTCGAGAGGACGGCGTTCCGTGAGCTGTACGACGTCTTGGGACCTCACTGCGCCGCCACGCTTCTGCTGCATTACTACGTCTTCGAACGCGCCGACGGGGACACCTACGTCCAGTGGATCGGGGCCGCCTGCATCCGGAGTCAAGCTCGCCGCCGTGCCGGACAGTAAACGTTCGGAAGCCGGCAGCCAGGTGACGCGGCAAGCAGCGACGTCTGGTGTAGGCACCGTTAGGCATCCCGCGACCACAAGCCGATCTGGACGGCGCAACTTCCGTCTCGTCGGCTTCTTCGACCACCGAGCAGGCGGCTAGTAACGGAAGCAGCGACCAGGAAGCGGACCGGCGGGTGTTTCGTTTTCTCGTCTGAGGGCGCTCAAGGCGAAAAAGCCGCGACTCCGAGACCGGAGGAAAGCCGGGGCGCGGGGTGGCCGTGCTAGACCAGAAGAAGCGTACAGGTTTCACGCGTGGACCATGCTGTACGTGTCCGACTGCAGGAGGCTGGAGAGACGCTTCATGCTCGGGAGCCCCGGTAACCTTGACAACGCCCAGAAGCTCTCCGACAAGGTCTTTGCCGCGTGGCCGGACTGTCCGGAGGAGGTTCGTTGCCACCCGTGCCTGCTGCGTGCCCTGAGACAGCTCTTGAAGAATCCACAAGTCCTGCAGGTACGGCAGACTTCTCACGGAGTACTGCCCGTCGCAACGCCGTGGCGAGGGCAGTGACGATAGTTGCGAAGACGAGGTCGACGATGAGGAACTCCTGTTGCTGTCACCTCTCTCCGATCTCGTGAAGGACCACGTTCCCGCTAGATCGGTTTCGGGGTTTCTGCACGCGGCCCTGAGGAAGTTGATTCCCAGTCGAACTGTTCGGTTCGAAGACGAACTGGAGAAAGGTCGTCGACCGGGCCGCTTCGGTAGCTCGGATGAACAAGGGCGAGGTGCTGAACACGGCCGCGTTCTCGGCCGAGCTGTGCGTCGATCACGTGCCGTGGCTTCAGCGAATGGCGTGCGCGAAGGGCAACAAGAGACTGCCGTGGCTGCGCGCGGTGGTCACGTGGTGCACGAGGCTAGCGGCGGCCGTCGTCTCGGTCTTCTTCTACGTCACGGACTCGCGCAAGGGCAAGCGACAGCTCTTCTTCTACAGGAGGCGCGTCTGGAACGCCATAGTGGAGGTGATGAACAACGTACTTAATTTATTAATAATACATTTATTATAAGAATCAATTTTAGATATATGCATGACATTATATTATCTGAAAAAATGTGTTCTTGCTGTAAATAACACACACCACAACCGGGGAAACGAAGGGGAAATTTTTTCGAGGGGCGTGTCACATTGTTATGCATTACCAAATAAATCCAACAGTCAGTTAGGCCAAGGAAAGCATAGGGTACATCAATCGTTTTCGTTCAACTGTAGTGTAGTAATTACAAGCCCAGACAAGCCTCTTCAGTACTCCTCAATAACTACACTTGCAGTTGAAGAGAGGAGTGTTCCCCATACTTTCCTTTACCGAATTGTATGTGCGATTCATTCGGTAAAGATGAAACACGCAAAAGGATAGGATGCTTTGTGTGTATTAATGGAACTTGTTAGGATGTGTGAGTGGGCGAATTGGTAAAGATCCATTTCGAAAACATTCCAGCTCATGAAATTAACACGAGGAAGAGAAGATGAGACGTGTGGTGGTTTTCAACTAAAAGCATTTGTTCGTCAAGAAAGTTAAACATTTATTGCCATCCATCCCACATATGCTTGTGTACGCATTGCTAAAATGAACAAAAAAAGACAAGCTATGTGTTGCCCATTTTGATAAGTACGTCGAATAGACGTTGTTTGTTTAAAGTCAGTACGTCGTCTCGCCTGGTCTCGTCTCGTGATTTTCTTTGTGCTTATTCAAAGTGGGGAAATTTTCGTGGTGGAACTTCTTCCTGAGCTATTTGGTGTATATCCTACTACCGTTTAAAGCAAGACGCATTACAACTCGGGGAGGAATATGCAGAAAGGGAGAGCATGCTGTGCTCATGTCTGTTTCTTCCTCGGTGGCGCTTCTGACCTGAAAAGAGTAGCATTTAATAAGTAGCTTAGCAAGTTTCACTAAGTAACATTTTTTCTACACCAGGCCTTATTTTCTGTTACTCTGTGTTAAATACGGAGCCTCCACTGCTTGACGTTATGTCCTTTCACCAGTTCCTTGCTCTGCTGTTGCGAGCTTGATTTACATAGCTTAGCATGTGCTGTATCTGTATCTGTATCTTAGCAAGCTGTATCTATAGCGCGCTTCAGTCTGCATTACACCCGCTTGGAGGAGCACTGTATAGGTCTGACACCAGGCAAACCTCTCCACTAATCCTCAATGAACCCCCCCCTCTCTCTCTCTCTACTCCAGCTACAAGCTAAACTGTTGCTTTTGGTGCCACTGAACCAAAAAATAAAACACAGTCCAAAGAAATGAATCATAAAGGAATTCCTGTTTACCTTCAGTGAAACTATCTGCGTTACTATAATCTCAGGTCTGGGCATCTGGCGAAGGCATTCTAGAGTATGCCGACACCTCCAGTGGACCTCCTATAATGAAGGGCGTCGGCCGCCTACTTCCAAAGGAGGAAGCAGGAGGCTTAAGGCTTCTGGTCACCGCGCCCGTCGCCAAGAAGTTGGAGGTGAGGTTTCGCACCTTGAAGGTGTTCCTGGACTCTCTCAAGAGTAACGGCGGCGGCGCGGACGACATTTACCGCCGTTGGAAAGGCCTTTGTCGCCGACTGGAAGTCACGGGGAAAGCCCAAGCTCTTTTTTCGTCAAAGCGGACATCGAGAACTGCTTCCACAGCGTCGACCACGAGGTGAGTGAAGGGAATCAAGTGCATTTTGCCGCGACCGTTTTCTTTCCCAGCGAATGCCTCTGCCGCAGTGTTTCTATACGTTGTGACTGTCGCTCTTCAAGCCACCGTCTTTCGGTCACAAGTTGGGTAGACAGCATATTAAGTGCGGAGCACTTTAGGGGCCCAGGCTGTCGTATTCTGTCGTATGCTGTCATCGTCTCATGTCGTAACGCTAGGCAAAGCCACGTATAGCTTAGCCATCTGTAGCTTATTGAGCGCGTGCTCGCGCCATGGGGAGGTCTTCTTCCTCTTGTTCTTCGAGCGTCTTGATGATGATATTAAGTGCGGCGCACTCTAGGGGCCCGGGCTGTCGTCGCTTGGCGTAACGCAGGCAAAACCACGCATAAAAATAGAAAAAAAAGTAATCAAACGAGAAATAGAAAGAGAGAGAAAGAAAGGGAAAAATAGGAAGAAAAAATAAAAACGAATAGAAATAAAGAGAAAAAAAGGCAGAAAAAAACTGGAAAAGAGAAAAAGAAAGACAGGAGGAAAGAAAGAGAAAACCAGAGAGAAACAAAGAAGGCTGCCCAGCTGCGCACTTCCTTCAGGCTTGGCACCACAGCGCGTAGCTGCCTTAATTTTTGATGCTGCTCAATCACGCCAAGCGTTACTCAATCACGCCAAGTCACCTCACCGCTGCCGACCGCGTCAGCGCGCAGTAGCGCTCAGTAGAACCTTTCCTTGGAAAAAACTTACGTCACCCCTCGTTCGTCCGCGATTGGTTGAGAAGATAGTTCGCACATAACCACTCAACTGCCGGAATACTGAGCTTGACATTGGAGTTAATTTTTATTTCTCGTGCATTTTTTAGAATAACCTAAGCAGGTTTGAAGAAAAGTATTGCTGCAGCTCCAAAACACGGTGTCCGCCACTGCTCGACACGAAGGAGTAATAATTCATTTCTGTAGATGCGCGGTATGGAAAAACTAAATAGTGAAGTGTCTTTTGCTGCAAAGGTGGGGCTCAGCAAAGCAGTAACGTAATGCTTTGCACCTCGATAAATTCTTCGAATTCCGACCTCATTTTCTGTTGTATTGTGACTTTTTGGCACGATTTAGTGACGCGTGTATGGTCTGCGTCAGGGGCGCGGATATGGTGTCTTATGGGGTACAAGTCGTTTGCCGTGGCTGCCTAGGTTAATCCTGTCGCAAGCATCTACTATCATGAAGGGAGTTACTTATCTACATTGGCTGATTAATATTTTATTGGTATTTTATTGTAGTTAAGCAGTGCAGCCACGCTTTGGCGCAGCACTTCATCGCACATTTTTATTGCGCGAGTACAACGCCCTGCAGCATAATTGAATCAACTGTACAAAGGCCTGTTTTCAGTATGAAATCCGGATGTTGCCGATAGATAGATGTCAAATTTGCAGAAAAGAGGCATAGCTCTTGCCATAATTGACGCACTTTGGCCAGCCACTGCCCAACAAGGCAGATGCGAGGGTAGCATATAGTTACAGTATGGCCAACATATTTTAGTAGCTGGTGCTTCTGAGGCTTAACAGGTGAGCGATAACATCGTATTGCTAAACTTTATCCACCAGGTGACGCTAGGAGTGGTGGGCAGGGCGTTCGAGCGTACTGAGCGAGACGCCAGGATTGTGGCCTGCACTGTGGTCAAGCTCAACTCCTACGGCCGCGTGGTCAAGCACTGGCGCCAACTGTTCGCCAAGGACGTCGCAAACATGTCACATGCTCCGGAGAGCCCGTCAGCTCCGCGGCACCGCGTCTCCAGCAAGGCCAAGATTCTAGTGGCGAAGACGTGTCTCCTGCCCAACTCGAAAGAGCTGAAGCAGCTGCTGCGGGACTACCTGACCAAGTTTCATTTCCGGCTACACGGCAAGACCTACAGCCTGAGGAGAGGCGTTCTGCAGGGTGGTCACTTGTCCGCAGATCTCGCGGAAGTCTACATCACGGCGATGCAGAGGCGACACCTGCAGGATTTCGGGAGTGCGAGCGGAGAGCTCATCATCCGTGCCACCGACGACTTCCTCTACGTCACTTCCGACGAGGAACGCGCCCTCCGTTTCCGGGACACCTTCGCCCAGGGCTTTCCCGGACTTCGGTCTCTTCGCCAACGCTTCCAAGGTGCAGACGAACCTCGTGGACGATGCGGACGGATGGTACGCTTGCACGCCGACCCCTTTTAGGGCTTTTAGGGACAGAGCCGACTTCTGCGGGTACGTCTTCGACGTGTCGACGATGGAAGTGTTCCGGGACCCCGTGTCCTCGGTTCCAGGTCGAGTCGGTGGTGGACAAGCCCGAGCGGAGACCGGGAGAAGCCCTGAAGAAGTACTTGCAGCCCTGGCACCTCCCCGTGTGTCCCCTGGCGTTGGATCCCATGATAAACTCGCGGGAATGTGTGCTCGCCGGAGTCCTGGACTTGTTCGTCGCGCTGGCCGACCGCTTCTTCTGGTCGGTGAACTCCATGCGCTACGTGGACGAAGACTACGTGACGGAGGTCATTCTTGGAATACTGGACAACTTCCTGGTCAGGGCGCTTCGGTGGGCGTCGGGCGAGGGCGTGGAGCTTTCCCTGAGCGACGAAGAGTTGCGATACCTCTACCTCTTGGTGTTCGCGAGGAAGGCGGACCGCAAGTCCAGCGGTGTAGGGAAGCGTCTCCATGATGTCGTCCAGCGTGTTGGCAAGAACGTTGGCGCCGATCGGGGATCTGGAACACTTGAATGAATCTGTTGACTTGGGCCATGCCTTGATTTCACCTTCTATCTTATGTGTGCGCATAGGCGGTCGTAATTTCTAATGGTTAATACATGTTTTTTTCCGGCCTAAGGACATAGTGTACACGAAATGAGCGGCCGAGATTTAAACGTTGAGTTGTGGCAACGTTTGCTACAACGTAAACTTAGTAAGCAAATTTGAATGTTTTGAGTTGGTCATGCTAAACTTAACTTCTAGTGCGAAAGCTGCTAGAACAAATTCCGCTGTGGTCTCTGTGCAAGTAGACTTCATGAAGCCACTTTTGCACTGGTTGAAACGAGCCGCTCTAAATAGAGTTAAACCTAAGCAAGAGAAGCCTCACTGTTTTATGCACAGTCATAACCTTGATGACATCATTCTATTAGGACCATACTAATGATGACAGCAGGTACTCCAATATGAGGCCCTGCATCCATCTACCTCACCGCGCGAGTGATCAGAACTAGACCGTACATTACCTAACTCAAGCATTTCTAAGGCGTGCGACTTGACACCACGACAACATGGTTATGTATTTACGGTTTATGTTCCTTGTGACGGCCTCTAACTGTATGCGTGCCGATTGGACCTTTGCTGTGTTTGCCAACATTTCATTATGTTGGCGGATTCACTGTGAACTTTTGGTCGTTGTGCTCGCCTTACTATAGTTCGATTAAGATTTTTTAGTTAGGGCCTGGCAATGTTACTTTCATAAATAATGTATGCGTTTGGTGGTTTATCGCATGTTGCGATTTTTAAAATAAGCCTACCTGGCACTAGTACATAGAATCGCAGGCGCGACCTCGTCAATGCATGACAGTGCTCTAACGTTTTTACGAATTTTACACTGTTTAACCCTTTGTGCGGCAGTGGGACACATACGTCCCACTTTTCCGTCTACAGAAAAAAATTTCTCCCACATCACCCGTTGCAATTAGCGCCACATTAAGTCACTCATATCTTACCTAAGTCATCGTAATCTCGAAAAAAAAATCTTTTCCCACGCTTTCGAAGGGCGGATTTAGTGTTACAATAGCGTTGAATTTCGGTTAATTTTTTATGATCGCTTCTGAATTTTCCTCTTTTTGAGATACATAGAACCTACGAATCAAAATGCTGGATAATATCCTCCTTTTCTGGTTTTTGAGAGAGACGATCTTAGCTTCCAGTCATCACGTGTTTTTGTAAATTTGCGAAATAACTTGACCAATAAATGCATCGGAACAATCCCCTTCAAAATTATCCCGCTTATCGCGCAGCGCAATTGCGAATATTAATGCGCGGAAATATTTTTCTCGATATTATATACCTCTTGAAATGTAGCCACATGTTCAGCGATAACAGCTGTACTCGAAAATTTCAACAGCAAAAGCTAGGACAGCCAAATGAACAAAAAAAAAGTGGTCGATGCATGCGGTGAAGTAAGCTTTACAGGGACATACCACAGCGCTTTGAAGGCTCAAAAGACGCAACTGCAGGCGGCGTTCTCCTGCTCAAATGAGGTTCGCACAACTTTTCTTTTCACAACTTTAGAAGTGATACCCCTGTGCCACTTGCTTCGGCCGTTTCATCCAAAATTCCCGTTGATGCAATCGCGAGATGGTGCCTTCATGAGGCAGTGGGACAGTGTTTTCCCACTTTTTGAAAACACTCTATGAGTCAGTGGGACATATATGTCCCACTTTTTTTCAGTAAACTACTGGCTTCATTTTGATGAAATTTGTTTCATACTATTTCTTTCTAGCTTATATCAATAAAGCACAGCCAGTTTTTATATTACCATGTCAAAAATATAGGATTTACTATTGTTCAATAAAATAGTTTTTTTTGTCGAGTGCCTTGTCTTTCTGAAAGCATACAGTTCGTGTTAGCTTTACAAGTTTTCCGCTAAGCTAAAAAGCAAGAACAATCGTATAATTGCGCAATGGTGTTTTTTTTTTTTTTTTTTTGGAAAAGACGATAGAGTCATTGGTAATGTTACCGGGTGTACGAATAAGCTGGACAAGTCGGACGCCGACGGATGCAAACTTCAAACTCCAACATGGTTACCTGCTTGGGTTTTTCCACTCGCAATATATAGAAGCACGTTAAAGAAGGAAGAAGACAGAAAGATGGACTCAGTTCTTGGCCAATCCCCCACAGTGGGTGTGAGCCACAGCAGAAGGTCAACAAGAACAAGAACAAGGCAGAGAGGTTAACCCGAAAAGTGTCCGGCTGGCTATCCTACGCTGGGGGGAAAGGGGAAGAGGAATGCAACTGAATAAGTGATTGCTTCGAATAACTGATTACTGATTCTTCCTCCTTAATTAACTCTGCAATCATTCTAACATGTAACCATCGCTACAGGCCATATTTTGTAATTGTCCTGAATATTTAACTTTTTATGGCGAAAGCCTGAAGCCCTAACTACACGCACGAGCTGCAGAGCGTGCCGTGCCCTCTCCCTATGCGCGCCAACTTCCTTCATAGGGAGAGGGCTCGCAAAGGGAATGGGCACGGCGCGCGCTGGCGCGTTGTAGCGCGTACGTGTGGTTAGGGCTTTGGATGCATCTTAAAACGTAAAAACTGACCAGTCGGCGTCCCTCGTCGTCGGCATCAACACGAGTGATGCAAAAAATCATCATCACCTGAGGACGTCATCGTGAGGCCATGGGTCGCTAAATTTGTGGCGTCATCATAACATCACTATGACGTCACTGGGACGTCACTATTACCTCACATAAAGTGACGCCTTATGATGACGTACGTCACCTCATGAAATCGTCGCTTGGTCCGAGGTGGGCCGATCACAGAGGCTGTGCAAAACCAGGCGAGGTGCGGAAAGGTTGCAATGGTTCCGATCCTGGAGGCATTGCACAATCACTTTAGGCGCAGTGAGCTTTTCGGTGGGTAGCGGGGGAGGACAAGTACATCGACCTAGAAGAAAAAGATGGCCTCTGCCTTCGAGTCGTTTGAGGAGAATACATGAGGGACCGTGTGAGTTTTTTTTATCATTTGGCATATTCCACCGATTTCTTGGCCAATTCACCTAAGTATGTATGAGCCACATGTACTTTGTTTGGACAGACATGAACGGCTGTGATTTGGTTTATCGATGAAGCCGATCGTTTAATAGGTTGACTATTTCCTGTGATTTCCGTTCGTTTGCGGGGGGTGACAATGGTGTTAATTATTTGAAGGAACACGGATTCTTTTTCGGCAAACCCGTCACTGCGGCTGTGTGTTCATTGATAAGAAGAAGAAGAAGAAGAAGACCAAGAATAGAGGTCGGTGTTTTTGCAGAATTACAACGGTTCAGCGTTCATAATGGTCCAAAGCGGTACCGAAGAGGAGGACTCCAGTGACGAAGGTAAGTGGACAAACCATTCTTGTAGTGTCGATGTGAACTGAGAGCCAGAACACGGGTCTGTATGGAGGTATATGATGACAAGCTCCAGCACTCTGAAAAGAACATACAAGGGACCGCCGCTTAGTGTTTTGTAAAGATGGCTGTTTGGCTTGTGGAGTTCAGCGTCCCAAAGCGACTCTGGCTATGAGAGACGCCGTAGGGCAGAGTTCCGGATCATTTCGACACCCGCCGGGGTTCGTTAACGTGCACTGAAATCCGCATAGTTCACGAAGTTCTAGCATCCCGCCTACATCGAAACGCGAACACCGCGGCCTCGATCGAATCGGCGTCTTTCGTTTCAGTGCGGAATGCGGTAACCATAGGCGTCCGCAGGGTTCCCCTTCAGGGGGGGTTGGGGGGGAAGGTTCATCTCAGCGCCCCCACTACCTATTCTGTTAATGTATGGGACAGACTGTGCGCCAGTTTTATTTTGTACAAAATTTTTTCTGAATATTTGCAAAACCAGCAGTCCATAGAAGAGAAAGGATAGATATAAAGAGAGAGCTGTAGTAAACATAAGGCTCCCTGGTTACTGTGGGTGGAGGCCCTCGTCAAGGGCTCCACTGGCAATTGCGGCTCTCCGGGCGTGGTCAAAGGTCGCCGATTAACCTCCCAAATCCTGTTCGGAGAGACGCGCCACCCACGACCAATTTACGAGTCTGTCATGGAACGAGAGTGTCACTCGGTACTCGTGTCACAAAAAAAAAAAAAAAAAAAAAAAAAAAAAAAAAAAAAAAAAAAAAAACAGCCAGGCTTTTGTGGAAAGCGCAGCACAGTCACAGAGAAAGCTCGAAGAGCGGCCTTTCTAGAGCCCTTTTTTAAAAACTCTTGGGGCAACTACTACAAGCACACTTGCGTGGTACGCACTACGCCATAAATCATCGTAATTTTTGTGTAGTGGGGAAGCGTCCACTGTGCAATTATTCGTCATGCTTCGGAAAAGCGCGGTGCCCGCTACACACGTGTAACGCATTATGTGCACTTTGTGGATTCTGTGGCTGACAACGATGAAGAATTATGCCTGAGGCTTTTGTAATGCGTTGGAGCATTGAACGACCCACTCGTTACGCAATTCGCATTGTGAGACGCCTGGTTGTCACTTTACTGTTCTAAAACGCTTTACAACACACGTTACCGCGATTCTTACCCGACATGAAGCCTGCAGGGTCAGTTTGCACCGCAGTTTCAAGCAGCGGCGTAGCTCAGTGGTAGAGTGCTGGGCTGCCAAGCAGAGAGCCCGGGTTCGATTCCCATTTTGTCATAGGTATTCTTCATTTATTTAGTTTTTTTCTTATTTCATGCGATAGTGGTTACGGACACCGGCGGCGGCGGACAACTACGGTGCAAAAACGGCCCTTGTTGGGATCTCATAACAGCTTTCGCTGTAAAATGCTTTAAGCGTGTCTTCTCTTGGCCGACCAGATCAGAACGATGGCTTCCAAGAGAGACTCATCATGGCCGTCGCCCTGCTGACTGCCGTGTCGCTGATCAGCGCCACCGTGATGGCGGTCGTGCAACTGCTGCAGCTCGAGGAGCGCAAGCCCGGGGCCGAGGCGGGGCGAACGAACGCAACCACTGACGTCTCCGACTGGACTTTGGCGGCTGGTACGTGCGCGCCATCTTGCCGAGAATCGCGGTGTCCTGACCTAGAAGGGTCGGCTGCGTGTTCTGCCTCAGATATATTGATATTTTTTTTTGTAGTAAGATGCGTGGAGAATGAAATCGGGGAGTTGGACGACCACTCGATAGTAGCACGGAGCCACAGGGGAATCCATACGGACCGAGCTTCATATACCCACACCGCGAATCTATAAAGAGGAGGCATATTCGCTCACACGCAAAAGAAATTCTTGTGTTCAGTCCCTGCTGTGGTAATAAGCCTGGTTTCATCACTGTAAATGGTACATTGAAATGCAAGTTAACATGTATTCAAAATACTACGAAGATGATGAGTATATGTATATCGATGAAGTAGACTAACGCTTAATGTTATGCTCGCAGTATAAAGTGATCTAAGTTGTTATTAGTATTTCTTTTATTTTGCCTGTTCTGAATTGGTTTATTAAAACTAATTGGGATATGCTGTGTAGGAGAATACATATCTTGCAACTGTTAAGCAACAATGGACGCATTCTTTTAGTGGCTGCGTTTGTGGAACTTTTATCTCAGCGTCGACGGCCAGGTGCATTTGTGCAGCCTTTTCGCGTTGACGCGGCATGGTCTTGAAAGCTATAATTTGTTCGTAGTGGTAATGACAGAGCGATATGCTTTGCAGCTGCCTCTCCATGGCGACCCGTGCACTACGACCTGCTGCTGCACCCATCCATCAAGAACAACACCTACGAGGGATACGTGAACGCAGTCTTCGAAATCCAACACAACGCACGACAGGCAAGTGCGGGCTTGATAAATGACCTTTTTTTAGATGCGAAGCAGCTTATGAACGAGGCCTGTCCCCTCATCGTTGTGCGCCGTAGCCGCTAGTACGCGGAACGCCCACATGGTGTCCCGTTACGCTCTCCGGTGCATTTCGTACGATTACAAACGTCATACTACCATCAGGGGAACGTGCATAGACATTTCCTTCTCAAACTTCAAACTACAACCTGTGCTGCTCGATCCCTTAACTTTGCACTTGACAGACCACACGGCCGTTATACTCAAGGGAAAACGGTCTCCGGAGCTTGAAGTCATATACGATGATGAATAAGAGACGTTGGCTGCTTCGCATTACTACTCAGGGTTCCCTTTAGGGGAGATGTGTGCGATTTTCCCCTCTACCCTATATCCCTATGTGGAAGAGCAGGTCCGCGGAGTCCCGCAAGGTAGAGGAAGGGTTCCGCAAGGCAACACTGGTATCCACCCGTTGGTAGCACAAAGCTACAAGGAAATTTGTACCAATTCCTAACGCTGTAAGGAAAAAAAAAGAGTGTCCTTTGAGTCTTTCGTGAGTTCTGACTTGCCACGAAGATGACTCTCTTTAAAAAGACAAGTGAACTCCCTTTGGAGTGATATGAAGTGTTAATGCGGGGTTGTTGGTAATCTCCCTTTGGCGATCATTATAATCTTTCTATTTCAGCATCTATCGCCCAACACAAGACATAGTGACAGCCGACCAAGACTGGTGTCTGTCTCCGCCCGGTGTCACTCGGTCGTTGTCATGTGTTGCACTCTAGCTACTGAAATGGAATTCCAACACGCCCCAACTAGCGTAATTTCACATTGTACTCTGTTCGGAAAGTTCTGGGACCCAAAATAGAGTTAACGTGTCTTTTTAAAGAGAATCATATTCGTGACACGTCAGGACTTACCGGAGAGAGTCACACATGCGCGTCTTTCATAGTGTAGAAAGAAAAAGCTTTCTAGTTAAAGAAAAGTTCGTCCTCGGCCCGGAGGTCGAACCAGGTACCCAATGCTATATCCGGGCGGGTCGTTCTACACGGGACACACATGTTGGACCCGGCGCATAGGCGTTGGATATCTCTGTGGATGTCATTCAATGTTTACTGGATGTTCTTATTAAGCCAATAAGAATAGCCCATGTCTGTTCCTCCACACGAGAGAAGGGAAGCCAATGCGCGCAAATATCTTTGTCGCCCTGACAGGGTTCACCATTGGGGGAACGCTAAGTGTCACCGTAGCCCCCCCCTCCCCCCCCCCCCCCAACCCCTGTCTGTCGAGGACAATACATAAAAAAAAACAGAGAATGAAGCCTATGTCGTGCTTTTCGCAATGGTCTCCCTGGCTTTCCTGAAGTAAAGATGGGAGGTAAACAGCTCTTGGAACGCACCATAATACTGAAGCTAAACAGTGCACAAAAGCACGGCCACGAAAAGCAAACACACAGGACGAGCGCACAGGACAAACACACAGGACAGCGCTTGTCCTGTGTGTTTGCTTTTTGTGGCCGTGCTTTTTTGCGCTGTTTAGCTTCGGTATGAATAACCAACTAGCCCATTTAGCTGCACCCTCCGAGGCCTTCCGCCGCCATTATCGTCAAATAGCCTGCGTGGCTATAACTGAGTAAGCTTATGGGGCAGATATTGACGTATAATGTGACGTAAAATCGTCACTGTTTTTAACATGATCTCCTGACCCGAAAGTAGCGGGTTCGATGCCGGCCGCGGCGGTCGCATTGCGATGGAGGCGTAAATGCGAGAGAACCGTGTACGATGTCAGTGCACGTTAAAGAACACTAGGTGTTCAAAATTTCTGGAGCCCTCCACTACAGCACCTCATTATGATATCGTGGTTTCGGCACGTAAACTCTAAGATATTATTACATTATTATGGTTTTTCACGACACATTGTTCCGCGCCACTTATGTTTCCCACCAGATCGTGCTCGACTGCACCAGGGAGTTGGAAATTGTGACGACGGTGCTGCGATGGAAGTCGTTTCCGGTTCGCGTCACACGCGTCCTCCGAGACGGCAGCAAGGTTGTCATCGAAACGACGCACCTCCTCAGGCAGGGCCGCACGTAAGAACGTTTTTCTTTTGCAGAGAAACTACTGACCAGAGTATCGC
Source organism: Rhipicephalus appendiculatus (assembly GCA_030522465.1). Lineage (NCBI taxonomy): Eukaryota > Metazoa > Arthropoda > Arachnida > Ixodida > Ixodidae > Rhipicephalus > Rhipicephalus appendiculatus. The sequence continues at coordinate 15,290 of JALIZH010012055.1, read as the reverse complement.
ACATGTTTTCGGGTAGCAATGGTGAAAAAGCTGACCGCTGTGTTTCAAAAAAAGGGGGAGGGGGGTGGTAAGGGGGGCGAGGATAATATGGAACTTATTCCAACCCTAACCAACACAACCTCCTAACATGGGGCATAAGGGGGGAATCTTCCTCGGCTTCAGAGTCTCAGAGAAGACAAAGTACCAGCATCTCCACCCATGGCGGTCAGCGCACACAGGACACGAAACACAAGAAAGTACGTGACCCAGGCAATGTCTATCGACGTGAAGTTTAATGAGAAAAACAAACGCACACACAAAAAAAAACGTGGCATATTTCAACAGGAAAGTAAGACACTGACATAACGTTATCACCCCCCGACCAAGCTTCTAACCACCCCCGACCAAACAAGCTTCTAGAGGTGCGCTGACCGTCACGTGTATGTTCATACTAGCCCAATTTGCTACATTACTTCAGCCTCTCCACAGACTGCAGTGGAGTTAAGAGCCTGCAAATTCAGCCGTGGGCTTCACCGAAACATTGCCTCAGATGTAGTCTTGCTGGTTGTCTCGAGCCACTGACAGTGCTGCTGAGGCGTGGTTAGCTAATGCAAAGGGGCGGCAGCGGCGAGTACCCGTGGGTGGTGGCCCAGTTGTCGGCTGGCGGGCCATGACGTCAGATCGTTGCGCACAGACCTGGAAACGTTGCAGCTTCTGACCGTACACAGCCGTTTCAGTTGAACGAATGAAAGTTAGGGCTAGCCAGGAAAAAATTATTAATAATACGAAAAAAAAAACTGAAAGGCTAAGGCGAATCGAAGGTGAAAGACAATGGTGCTTCTCTGTCGATGTACTGATTCTACTTCCATAGTGACTTTATGATGACGTTACAAATTTTGCCGGCCTGTAACGTCAGGATGACGTCATTGGCGATGTCATCATGTTTCATCACTGACGCCGACGGTCAGATTGCGTGTTTGATAAGGTATCCAAGGCTTTCGCCTTGAAAAGAAACACGAAGACACACACTCTACAAGGTAAATGCTCAGTGCATGACTTCCATGTTTACCTGTCTATCCTTACCGAGTGTTTTCATGGTTTTTGGCAGCGCTTTTTGGGAATCTCCTTAAAAGAGCTCGTAGCAGGGAACGCTGGTGCCAGAAATGAACTGTGACAAAGCTCTCTTTATGCGAAGCACACGAGTTCGCGAACGAATACCACTAGAAGAGCATATACCGTAGGCGCTTCTGGCACCAAATGCAGGTACAACCTCACCGTGCAGTTCCAAGGGCGACTTCGCAAGGATTACGGCCTGGTCCTGAAGCGAGAGGGCGATCAAGTCGTTGTGTTCATGTTGCCCCGGTGAGCTAATCTTTCCATGCCGTGTGTATACCAGCAAGCATAAGGTTCACGAACAAAAAAAATATTCGCTGAAAATTTACTGATAGACATGCTGCCTTGGCTTTGACATGAATTTCCGGATGTGGTTTTCATGTTTGTTGAGAGATATTCAAACACTCCCTGGCAATGTCTTATACAGCCTGAATCGTGTACATTAGTAAAAGAAGCAGTATTACCTTATTAGACGCAACCAAATGAATGCAACAGACAATTAGGTAGAGGAAAGCACACGAGACATAATTCGTTGTCATTAAGTGCAGTGTAGTGAATATGACGTAAAGTGCAATAATAGCACGTCACAATTAGTACACTACAGTTAAAAGAACAATTAATGCCGTTTGTGCTTTCTTTGACCTGGCTGCCTGTTAGATTCATTTGGTTGTGTCCAACAAATAAGAGCCCTTCGCAAAAATTCCTCCTCTTTCGTTCATTGCCGTGTTAGGTGACAGAGGCCAGCATTATCCAAGATAACTCCTTTTAGAATTGGCGCCAAACGGCAGCGGCCTCATTTAGCAACTGGCGCCATCTGTAATCGTGCAGCAAAGGTGGACCTTGTACAGCGCCCGCATCTCAATAGGGATGAGAGAAAAGTTAATTTTGAGGCCAAGCATAGTGCGAATCGAGAAGTGTCAAAAATGGATCGAATCGAATATCGTGTCATACGCAAACAATGAACGCCATTTTCATTCACAGTTACTACGAAGCGGTATTTACACCCTAGTAATCATACAATCGGCAAATTACTGTCAATATTATTGCATATGCTTAAACGTCGGTTATTAAAAGTCAAAGTGGAGCGTTACGAAGCCAGTATGGTAGGCGCACTGAGAGACATAACCTTGGTGCGCTCACGTAAGTTTTCATGTTTTTTATGCCTTAAGTATACCTCCACAGGGACTTAGCACAAGCACAACTTATTGTACTTGTGCTTCAGTTTTATCTCTTTGATTCCACACAGCGTACGTGTCAGCCACACGGCGTACGTGTCAGCCACTAAGGTAGCCAGTATGTAAGAGTTTCTGTAATAAGGCGGAGCTGACAAGGAGGCGAGCCTGACGACCCGGACAAGTGTTGAGACTGTCGAGAAGAGGACACTAGGACCACCTAGCATCTCGTTCATGCGCTCTACCTCTCTTCCCTGTTCTCCTCATCCTCTATTCTTAAAGGAGTACTGACACGAATTGTAAATATTTTCGGGTTGTTGCTCTAAATAAAAACACTGGTGTCGAGAACCCTAAAGAGAGTGCCGTGGTGCTTGGGAATGTATTGCATATATTTTTGATACCGCTAACATGAAACAGCCATTTCGGTTTCGGTATCGAGGGGGCAGCTTCGCAGTGACGTGTCAACACAAGTCTCACGTCACGGAAAGACTGCAACTCGCCACATACTAACCACAGCTGTCAGTTTGCTGTCAGTTGCACGTGGTTCACGTAAACAACGACGAGTGAATGGTCGTAAAGAAACTCTGACTGCGATTTCTGCGATTTAGGATGCTTGCAGGATGCGAATTTCGCAAACCCAGTGAACTGTGTTGACTTGTCGTGATAATGTCCATTGCGGTGGGGCTCGCTTGCAGTTGCTGGGCGACGAAAACTTCAAAATCAAAGTAAAATGTTTTATACGGGTTGTCTGGCGCTGGTGTTTGGAGAGCGTTGATAGTGCGCACCATGGAAACGAAAATATCCACGCATATTCATGAAGTGGATGATGAGTGGGCGAAGCACGGGGATCGTTCCGCAACCGTAAATAGATTTACATACACACATGTTTCGACTATAGCAACGGTTTTCTAACCACCATGACAGCGGACAGTGAGCGTCGACGACAAAGCTAGGTCCTAAGGTCTATAATGCCTACGTTGAAATGGCCGACAAGTATAAATGGTTTGTGCTTCTAGGTGTTTTATATTGTTCTGTCACAATTATGATTGATATTAGTCTATTGTTAAACCTTTTTTTGTCATATGCTTTGAGTGGTGGGTGCTTAAATGCCGGTGTTTTTTCGGTATTGTGGCCTTTTATTTTGTTCTGGTTAACAGCCTTTTATTGTGCTGTCATATACGTGATTGATGCACAGATAAAGTCGTTTTTTTTACGCAGATGTCTTCGTTTTTCGTTGTGCAGGTGTTCAGTTTCGTTTTCGGTTTTGTGTACTGTGACGGACGCCAACAAGGCTAGGTCCTAAGGAGCTTCGCGCTTAAAATGCCCCTTTTGGGGTGCCTCAAAACCGTGTCAATACTCCTTTAGAGCTATTACAAGTACGGAATTTCACCTATAATCGGCGACAATTTATCTTGGGTGGAGCGAACACTACGTTGGCGGGGCTTCCGCACATTCGTGTTGCTGCGCAAGTAGTACGGCAGCCTGCGGCTGATTTCGGTTTTTACTCGCTCGCATCGTTAACGCGTTTAGAAAATTATTTGCACGAAAAATGTGAAAGGGAGAAACATTTCGATTGTTCAGTGTACATTTTAGTGTCATATTACGAGTATATTGTTCTTGGAGAACTAAACGGCGCGTTTGCGGCCGGACACTGACCCACTACGTCATGGACGCCATGTTTACTTTGGAAAACGGGCGGGCTGAAAAGGTGGTGCTGTCTAAGAAATGGAAGGAAAAGGAAGGCATTCTTGCAAAGTGGGAACAATGGCTGTATTTTACCTATGGCTTCCCGCAACTGTTTGAGTCTCACAATAAATAAAGCAGTATTTATTTCAGCAAGGCAAATGAGTAAAATTATCAGTAAACTATTTTTTGGCGTGGCAGCAGGCATGCGTTTCTGTTCTGTAGCTTCCACAGTACTGCCAAGAAAAGTTGCCACAGAGTATAGTGCAGATGCTCCGAGAATCCCATGAGCTAATCATGGAATGTTTCTTAAACATAACAATGTGCTTCTAGGAGGAAGAGGTAAAAGCTTTCATTTATTCAGCTTAACGGGTTATCACCCTTGTAATGCGAGTAATTACTGAAGATTGTTTTAGCTAAAGAACGTAAAACGGTGAAGATGCAGTTTTGAAAGGCAGATGTGTAAGTACAGCAGAACAGTATTTCTCGCTGAAACGAAACGTTGAAATAAGTCAACAGGAACGTGAGTAAAAACGCGCATATTTTTTGGCTGTTGCAGTTTACGAAACAAATAATTAAGATACCCAGCTTGTAATCACGTACAAATTTCTGAGAGTGTAAGTGCAAAAAGCACGACAATCACTTGCAATGCATTTGAATTGAGACAATTTTTTTTAACCATCATATCGCACTTGTGAAAGCCGTTTAGTGAGTGTTCTAAAGTGGTTCTTAAAAGGAGAGTGAAGATATAAGTGCCGACCCGTAACTGTCTCTTTCAATGAAGTTGCATGTACTATAACTGCAAGTGAAGTGTTGACAGGAAGGAAGCTTAGTACATGACGGAAGATGAAAACCTGAAGCGAACCTCAGACCGGAAATGTGTACCCGGATGTCACGTGGCCGACTTGACCCTACATGCTAACACTGTCGGTGCTTTGCCATGGCTGCGCAGCGAACTAGACGCGTTCGTGACCTTTCCGTGCTTCAAAGATCCCGGATGGAAGACGACCTTCGACGTGCGCCTGCTGGTCAACGGAAACTTGCATGCGTCTTCGACGGCCAGTGTCGAGAGCACTTCGAGGGTGTCGAACGGCAGCACTGTCTATGTCTTCCACAGGTATACTACATGAAGGAAAGAAGTGTAAACTTAAGGGCTCGTTTGCTTTGTTAAACACAATATTAATGAGAACTAACAGACAATGATGCCAAGGAAAGTATAGGGATGTCATTAGAAGTAATTGTAATGTAAATGTGAAGAAAAAAAAGTGGACGAAAGATAACTTGCCACCGGCAGGTGGCAACGCAGGTTCGGTCCCTGCCGGTGGCAAGTTATCTTTTCGTCCACTTTTCTTTCTTCACATTTACATTACAATTACTTCTAATAACATCCCCTATACTTTCCTTGGCATCATTGTCTGTTAGTTCTCATTAATATTGTGTTTAACAGGTACTACATGCGCGATACTATCTTAGGAAGATAGACTAGCTGGTGGTGTGGTCAATGTTTTCAAGAAGCGCTACATGCGAGAAGACATGTTAGGAAGATGGTCTAGCTGGCGGTGTGATCAAGGTATTCCACAGGTACTACATGCAGAATAACGTACTAGAAAGATGGACGAGCAGGAAGTGTAGTCTATGCCTTCCACAGGTACCACATGCGAGAATACATGCCAATAATATGGGCTAGCTGGCAGTGTAGTCTGTCTTCCATGGGTACTACATGCGAGGTAAGATGCTAGGAAGGTAGACAAACTATAGCTGTGCCGTCAATGTATTCCACAGGTACTGCATGCGAGATAGTATGTTAGGAATATAGGCTAACTGGCAGTGTGGTCAATGTGTTCCAAGGGTATCCCGTTAGAAATAGATCTTAAGATTGATTATCTGGCAGTGTGTGCTATTTCGTCTACATATACTTCATGCGAGATTACATCTTAGGAAGAGTGACTAGCTGTCGATAGACAAGATAGTATTAAATATTATTATTACTTAAAGGGGCACTGACACAAAAATTATGCTCTCTGGCGTTCTTTATTTAATTTTTGGCTGCAACATGCTGCTGCCAACCTATTAGCACGAAACATGGCTTGCTGCAGAGCTTGACATATAATTACAGTCTGCTTATCACTGACCAGTCTCGGTTTCGGTTAGGGAGAGCTCCGAGAAGGACAAGCCGCCAGATGCAACCAACGTCACCTAGCGTCCGAAACATGATGAAAAACTCGACCATGTGAGCCCGCAGAACTCTTACGCACTTGCGCGCTGCCTGCATCGTCTACCCACGCTCTTTAGCGGAAAAGTTGTCTGCTGGCGCAAGCGCGGCAGAATAGCAATTGCGACTATGACTTCATCATTACTATAGTCATGTACAGCTTAAAAAAAGTCACAGTTTCGCCACAAAGCGAAGCAATGAATGCAATAGCAACAAATTGGAATGTCAAGCGATGAATGGCAAGCAGGTCGAAACGTGCAGCGCGCTGCTCACGCACACATGACGCACGAAAACAACACGCACAGGACGAGAGCGAACTTAAAAACATTCACAGCTCGACACTTAACGCGCTGCTCAAACAAAAACGACGCACGAAACGTATTCACAGGTACAGACGAGCGCGAACTAACAAGTGTCACAGTTGTTACTTCGCTGTGTTTGAAAAGCGTGCTCTTATCGCAAACGGGGGGGGGGGGGGGCTGCAGCGAGCGATGTGATCTTCGCGCACCCGGTAACTACAACGCTATCGTTCCGGCGAAAGCCCCGTTCTCCGCCACCGCGAGATAAGCGCGCGCGCGCACGGGCATCTACCCCCCCCCCCCTCCCCCTCCCTTCGGGCTAAATGCGCGCCGGAGAGTTAGGAGCGCCTGAGAGCGCGCGTCGCGACGAACGGGGTGCCCAGCTAAGCTCCGCAGAGCGCGGCCTTTGCGCCATCTCGCTGGTAATGCTGAAAACACGATGAAAACTCGCTGTATATAAATAGCTCGCCGTTCGAACGTTGAAGAACGTTCGCCTTCATGGCTGAGCGGTTAGCGCTGCGCGCTGCAGAACGAGAGGTCCCTGGTTCGATGCCGCGCGTCGGAAACATTTTTCTGAATTATTTTTTCTTTGAAGTTTTTATAAATATATAGATACATATACATATACGGGACATGACGGCGACGCCAACGCCGACGGCGAAAACCAGCCGAGAGTGTCCATATAATTGCTATCGCAATAAAACGTTGCGGGGGAATCGACAGGTAACGTTAATCACGCACTGGCAAACGTGCATGAAACCCTGGAGACAATGTTAAAAGTAAATATGCTTTCGTTCATAGTTGAGCATATTTTCGCTGTACAAAATAATTAAAGTGATTTTTTTTCCAACTCCCCTTCATATTCCAGCGACATTTTTTTTATAATTAAAAATATTTTCAAGAGCGCAAAATTGATTAAAATTCCGCTGCTTTTGCAAGGGGTTCTTTGTGATGATTATTTGCTTGTCAGCTCGGTAGCGTTTGGCAACTCTGCTGTAGATCCACCGCATGAATAATTTAAAGAAATAAAGAAACCTGAGGAATATATATATATATATATATATATATATATATATATATATATATATGATAGTCTTCGACGTCCATGGGCACGTGAAATTACCTAAATGGGGAGAAAGTTATATGTAAAGCGGAACTCGCAATAAGATGCCGGTTTGCGCATGCAGACGCACAAATTGTATTTTAATTTATTTCGATGACTTATTTTTGTAGTTATTGCTGATGTTCTGTGCAGCTCTTGCTGCGCGCTTGCTACGTTTCCATACGCTAGGTAAGATTTTTGTTTAAGTGTCGGTGTTATGGAAAGTGGCGGCCTCTTCGCTTTTGTCCCTCGTATTGATTAAATATTATGTTCACTCGCATCTTCTCATCTACCATTTCTATAGCTCGAGCATTGCAGCGAGTACGAGAGCTCTATTTTCCGTAGTGTCGTACATGGCCAGCATATCGGCGATGGTCTTATTGAGACGCTCGGTGAGGCCATCAGTGTGTGGGTCGGTTGGCGGTTGCTTATCTGGTTATATCCCAACATCACCCGAGTTAAATCAGCAGTAAAGGCCGTACCTCTGTCGGTGATGAGAACCTCTGAGGTCATGACGAAGGACGATGTTCTCAACGAAGAACTTGGCTACCTCGGTGGCACTGCCTTTGGGCAGCGCCTTTCTTTCGGCGTAGCTGGTCAGTCGCTACGACGATGCATTTGTTACAGCAAGTCGACGTTGGGAACGGCCCCGGTAGGTCCATTCCTATTTGCTGGAACAGTCGGCGAGGTGGTTCGATTGGTTGAATAAAGTCTGCTAGTCTCGTCGGCGGTGTCTTGCTTTGCTGAAGGTTTCGGCATTTCCTTACGTGGCGAGCGACGTCGGCGGAGAGACACGTCCAGTAGTACTTTTCCTGTATTCTTGCGAGCATGCGGGAAAGACCAAGGTGTTCGGTCGTCGGATCGTTGTGTAGAGCCTGGAGCATTTCTGGTCGCAACGCCAAGGGCACCATAAGAAGGTACTTTGCTCGAAGTGGCGAGCAGTCCTTCTTCATGAGGACACCGTTTCGCAAGAAAAATGACACCAGTCCTGAATGCCTTCGGAACAACGGCGGCCCTGCCCTCGAGGTATTCCACAAGGCCCCAGAGTTCCGGGTCGGCTCGCTGTTGTTCAGCGAAGTCGTCGGCGCTTATGGTTCCCAAGAAGCAGGGGCGTAGCCAGAAATTTTTTTCGGGGGGGGGGGGGGGAGGGGGCACCACCTAGATTTCGGGTGGGGCACCTCCTTGAAATGGTCATTTTTCGCTCTGTATGCCATGGCGACAAAATTTCGGTGTGGGGGGGGGGGGGGGGCACGTGCCCGGTGTGCCACCCCCTGGCTACGCCAGTGCCAAGAAGCATCCGGGTCGTCCTGTGGCGGCGGGTCGACGGGGGGCGCGAGACAAGCAGTCGGCGTCAGAGTGCTTTCATCCGGACTTGTAAACGACGGTAACGTCGAATTCTTGAAGTCTCAGACTCCATCTTGCGAGACGAGCTGAAGGGTTCTTCAAGTTGAAGGGTCTGCCGTAGAGGTAGGGGCGAAACGTTGACGTAGCCCAGATGACGGCAAGGCACTCCTTTTATGTTGTGGAACTGTTGGCTTCTGCCTTGGATAGCGACCGGCTCGCATAAGTGTAACCCTTGCCAGTCCGTCAGTCTTCCGTAAAAGGACGGCGCCGAGTCCTACACTGCTTGCGTCGGTGTGGATTTCCGTATTGGCGTATTCGTTGAAATGCGCAAGTATTGCAGGCGTCTGCAAGCGTTAAAATTCTTCAAATGTTCCGGCTTGCTCCGCTCCCCACTTGAATTCCACGTCTGTCTTCGTGAGGTGAGTTAGTGGCTCGGCGATCCGCGAAAATTCCGTGACGAAGCGTCTGTAATAGGCGCAGAAGCCGAGAAATCGGCGTACGGCCTTCTTGTCAGTGGGAGGCGGGAAGGCAGAGATGGCAGCAGTTTTCCGTGGGTCGGGGCAAACTCCAGACTTGCTGGAGTTGCTGTACGTGGCTATACTGTAACCTTCAATGCCTTAAAATCGGATTAAGGGAAGCCTCACAGTCGCGATTGACCGGCTTGACGAGTCCGATGAACGTCGCTGTCGAGCAACACGCGAAGCAGGGACCTTCTCGTAACAGGATCTCGCCTTGGCCTCGATTTAACCAGGTGACTCGTCGCTCCAAGTCGTCGGTGAGGTGCCAGTAGTGTATGTGCACGCACTTCAGCTGAGTTGAGCGGGCGATGGAGTCATGGGCGCATTGCGATGCATCGTCGTCAGATATGTGCATCGACGTCAGAAGACACAGGTGCTGCAGGCTGGTCATGTGGGACAAGCTGGCCTGAAACGATGGAAAATATCATGGTGAGATCGATCGATCAATCAGCAATGGACGTCCATTTGCGAGTGCCGTTCGATCGTTCGAAGGAACACAACACGGGCTGAACATTAACATGTTTGCAAACTTAATGTGCATGCGCGCGTCACAAATCAATGGGATACGCGCGCTATTGAAACAAGCATAAGAACAGACATGAAACACACATGTGCGAAGAGTTCAAGAAAGATGGGGAGCCCGTTTAGCAGCACAATTTTCTTAAGTTTCCAGCAATCTCCAAAAGAAAGGATGTAAAGAGGGTGGCATTGGCCACACCAAACACGTAACAGTTTTGTGGATGTCGCGGGGACAGAACGCCCCATCGAGCGCTCGTGTGCTGTTTGCCGTCGAAATAATGTAACTTCAAGGTGACGGACGCCATTCAAGTATGGCGAAAAAAATTTAAGCACACCGGAAAATCGATCAAAAGGGCGCATCTCAAGCTTGAAACTATAGCAGCGCCTCTTTGAGCGATGTCAATAGTGCCGACGTGAAAATAACATCAACTGCGGCGGTTTCACGTGCCAGACCCATGATATGATTATTCGGCACACTAATGGCATACTCCGAGTTACTTTCGAACGCCTGCGTTTCTTCAACACGCAGCTAAATGTGATCACACGGGCGTCTAGCATTTTCGCCAGCATCTTAAAAGCGACTGCCGCGGTCGATCCGGCGATATTCGGTTCAGCCCACGAGCACCGTGCCATTGCATAGCCGCGACGCCTTCACGGGGCCAAAGTCTCGAAGTGGGAGCCTTTCTCAGTCGGGGAAGACAAGTGGCCTCGCGTCCTGGCGACTGTGTGCCTTTGACGATACTTGAACGTGATCACTGGTAATAATTATTCATGCGTTTTACATCAAGTCAAACAATCAGGTTGCGGGCGACAGTTAATGACACGAGAGTTAGAAACAACGAAAAAGACACAAACGAGCAAATTAAGCGCTTGTCGGCAAATACGAATATGGGGACTCACCTGAAAATGCTCATCGTTGATCGGCAGGTCTTGATGCTGCAGCACGAGGCAACGGACAGCTACGCAATTGCCAAGCAGCCCAAACAAATGGCCGAATTGTGGACTCTCGACAAAGCGCCATCCGGCAAGTCGAAGCGTTGTAGCAGCTCTGTAGTACTGGAAGTATGCGAGTAGTACCAGATAAGGCACGTCACACAGGGTGAGCCTGGTGATGTTCTTGGACAAAGACAAGGCCGCGTTGGATGGTTCCTGCACGGGCACTGTCCTGTCGAGGATGTATTGCTGACAGGAAGCGCAGCGCAAGAAACCTCGGGTTACGACGCGCACGTCCAGGTCTTTCAGATTGGGGCAAGCAGTCGGCAACGTGAGCACAGAGGACTGCTGCGGAAACCAGCACGGGGGGGGATGGAAAGCGCCAGCAGGCGGCGCCCCAGCGGGGTATGCTGGAGAAGTCTATTCAGGTCGACGCCGACCTCAAAGTGAAACGAACTGACGTTCAGCTCCACGATGCTGTCCAGCGCATGAAACAATGCTTTCAGATAGTCGCGCCACGCGCATCGCGCCCTCGGGTACGTCCCCAAAGTGGGCCGCTCCGGTAAAAACAGGAGACAGAGTTCGCGGACGCGAGCCCAGTTGTGTCGCCGGCTCGCCACCCATGAGGACGCCTCTGGCATGTAGTCGCCGGAGGCAAACGCGACCAGCTGCGACGGAAGAATGAGCGATTGATGCCGGCTGAGTTCGAGGTGTCTCAGTTTGACGCAGCTCCACCAGTCGTGTGACTTGTCGTGACGGACGTTGGCGCAGACGGCCGCGCACTTCTTGAATGCCGATGGTGGATCCGGCACGTACGGAAACTGAACGTAGGCCGGCAGTTCGGAAGTGAACGTGAACACTTCCAGTTGTTTCAGCTGCTCGTGAAAGCGACCACACCACGCCAGAGCATCTGCGAAGGTTCCCCGCACCAAGTGAACGTGAAGTTCGATTAGGTTCGGGCATAAAACCAGAAGCTCCCACAGGAGCTCGAAGTTGCGGTCGCTGCCGACCTCGACGTAGAGGCGACGGAGGCTGTGGTACCGGATGACACCCCACATTTGCGCCGCTATGACACGCATACTGGCGATCTCAGGGCCGATGACCACGTCGGAGTCTTCGACGAGCGAGAACTCGAGCTGCTGCAGATACTGGAGTCGTTCCAGCATCAACTTGAGCAAAGTGCTAGGCTGGGGCGTGCAGGCAACGCAGGTCAGGCGCCGTAGTCTCACGCAGCGGCCGATTTGCGCGCACAGCTTTGCCGGTTCGCATAGGACGCAGTTTGTGAGGACCAGATCGCTGACGGCGAACGGGTCCTGTGCGTCAAGTTGCTGGGTCAAGTCACGCACCTCTTCGTTCATACCAAGGCGCACGGTGACAGCGTTCGCGCTCGCGGCCATCGTTCGTGCAAGCGGCTGCCTCCTTGCTCGAGTGTCCAGTGGGTGTACTCGAATGTTGCGAAAAAATTGGCGAGTCGTCAGGCGCACTTGTGGCAAATGCGTCTTCGAACAGATATGTTAAAATATAACCGTGCTTCATGGCCGTGACGTCATGAAGGGACGGCGGCATTGCGCTCGAATCATGCGATTTACACCAGCTTAACGCGGCCCAGTTATCTGTAGGTCGGTACTCGGGAAATCGCATTACTGGAAGCTGTGAACACGTGAACGGCCATAAGTCAGCCTTCGGGAATTACGCGCTGACGTCACTGCGGCCGCTACTTTGTTGTTCAGGCAGCACAGTTAAAGGCGCGCTTTGTGACCTTGATCTGCTTATCTCCAATAGTGAAGCTGCAAATTATACAGCAAATTGGTGCATGATGACGTGACGTGGGTACCCCGTATATTTGGGTACCCACTGATTGAAAGGCGAACATTAAGGGTTAGGAAATGCATGCACATTTGTTTCCAGCGTCAACAGTTGCTGCTGTGACGGCGTCATTCTACAGCGAAAGCTGTTATGCGATGACAAGAAGGGCCCGTTTTGCGCCGTTGTTGTCCGCCGCCGCCGGTTTCCGTAACCGCTATCCAGCTAAATAAGAAAACAACTAAATAAATGAAAAATACCTCTGACAGAATGGGAATCGAACCCGGGCCCTCTGCGTGGCAGCCCAACGCTCTACCACTGAGCTACGCCGGTGCTTGAAACTGCGTTGCAAACTGGCCCTATGCAGGCTTCATGTCGGGTAAGGAATCGCGTTAACATGTGTTGTAAAGCGTTTTAGAACAGTAAAGAAAGAACCAGGCGTCACACAATGCGAATTGCGTAATGAGTGGGTCGTTCAATGCTCCAACCCATTACAAAAGCCTCAGGCATAATTCTTCATCGTCGTCAGCCACAGCATCGACAAAGTGCACAAAATGCGTTACAAGTGTGTAGCGGGTACCGCGCTTTTCCGAAGAAAGGCGAATAATGGCATAGTGTGCTCTTCCCCACTACATAAAAATTATGATTATTTATGTCATAGTGGGTAGCATGCAAGTGTGCTTATAGCACTCGACCCAAGAGTGTTTAAAAAAGGCTTTAATAAGGTAACTCTTCCAGCTTTCGCTGTGACTATGCTGCGCGTTCCACGCAGGCCTGGTGTTTTTTTTTTGTTTTCTTTTTGCCGTACCACAGAACGGAACCCATGTCGGCGTACCTCCTGTCCGCCATCTTCACCAACTTCAGCGTTGACAAGAGCGGCAGGATGAACCTGTGGTCTCCCGCTTCGTGAGTATGCGTGTTGCCGTGCCATTGAAGAGTAGTACAAACCAGCAGTGCAGAATAACTAGAATAACCGTGACGTAATAACTTCGTCAGCCTAGAATAGAGGCCTGCAAATAACAAGTTTCGAACCGGAATCGAATATTAACCGAGTCAAACATTTTTTGAACAGTCTTGGAGAGGCTTTTGAATAGCCGCTTTTACTATTATAAAGGGCTGCTCACAGCATAGTGATCATTATTTTATTTTTAAAGCACTCAATTAAACACAATTAAAGCACACAGTTCAGCCGTTGTGCCATGGCCGTGCGATAGAAGGATTAACTGAGGACGCTGGTCCATCTTTGCCAAAGTTGTCTGCGCGGTCGCAGCGGCGACGGCAGCAAGCTGCGTTGCACGATCCTGCGGATGTCGCTCGGCTTGCTAATAAGTTAAAGCGGAAACGTCAGTACAAGCGCGCAAAGTGGCAGGCTGAAACGAGTGTAGAACGAGAACTTCAGCGAGCTAAACGTCGGGAGAAGGATGCAGAAAGACGACAGCGACGAGTTTTAAGGGCGGCAACGGAGGCCTCGCGTTCGACTGCGGCGAAAGCTTCGGAAAGTGACGAAACAATAATAGTGAGGGCACACAGTACGGAACGTTCGACTAGCCATATCGTTCGGTTTGCAAACTGTGCTTCGGCTACGCTGGTAAGCAAGCATAACCAAGCAAACAAGCAAAACGTTTTCTTGGGCTAGTTGGTTCATGACTTCTGAATGAAAAATTGTAGCGCAAAGCCACACACGGACAGACAAAGAGTGGTTGGACTTCCAAAAACAGTTGGAAGTTTAGCGCCAGTCCCGTGCTCTTTGTCTGTCCGTGTGTTGCTTTGCGCTACAATTTTTCCTTCACAAGAGCTTTCGCTTGCATAACCAGGCCTAGCCGAGCTAAGCCGCAGCCATTTTGTACTATGCGTTGTTTTGGCCGGGGACATGATCTGCCAGAGCCTAGTCATATAGAGCTTCGCCGTAAACGTGCCTTCCCGTGCAGGTTCTCTCCGTACCGACCTGGGGTGCTGAAGACCATCGAGAAGGCAGTCAGCCTTCTTGAGGACCAAGTAGGTGCGTGGAGCAGCAGTCTGCAGGTGATCGACTTGGTGGTGGCACCGGACATGCTGGAAATGGCCGTATCCGGCGCCGGCTTCGTCGGCCTCCGCCAGGGTTCGTTCGACACCTTCGACATCTGGGAGCGCGGCAACTGGGTCGTCACGGTCGTCCAGCGCATCCTTCGACGCTTCTTCCTATCTTACGCCACGCCTCGGTGAGCATAACCAGCATAATCATCCACTGCCCTACCGGAAATATGCCCGTCATCCATTACCAGACTCCAGAACTGTAGGAGTGCGCAGGGAAGGGGGGGCTACCTTCATGATCTGAACAGGGAGCCGGGCTGGCAGATGTGTTCGAGTGTCATTTCGTGCTGTGTGTGCTATGGCAAAAAAAAGATGTTCGGAGGGGGGGGCACTGGCCTGGTGTGCCACGCCCTGGCTACTCCATTGGCGGAAGGTTCTTCATTAGGGGAGGCAAAGTTTCACCACAGCGCCCCCCCCCTTCCCCCTGGCCTTTAGGTCGAATGGAATGAAAGAACTTTATTGAGGTCCTTCGGGGCGTGAACTAGCACGTAGCGGGCCGCTCCCACGTGAGGACAGGTAGGTCTAGCCTCTCCGCCACGTCGC
>JALIZH010012054.1:0-112963 GCA_030522465.1 Rhipicephalus appendiculatus | reverse complement strand
CTCTGTTGATAATACCGCTTCTGTTCTATTTGGCTAGAAATTCGGAGATAGTATCAAATGATATGGCTACTTTGGCTACTTTTGGCGTGAGTTCTGGCACCTTTTCATGTCCACCGAACGGCAACCCTGTATACCAGTCCAGGGGCGTAGCCAGAAATTTTTTTTCTGGGGGGGGGGGGGGGGGGGGCAACTCCTTGATTTCGGGGGTGCATCTCATTGAAATGGTAATTTTTCGCTCTGTATGCCATGGCGAAAAAAAATTTCGGGGGGGGGGGGGGGCACGTGCCCGGTGTGCCACTCCCTGGCTACGCCACTGTACCAGTCGGAAGCATTTTCAGACCATCCTCAAAAAGTGTTGCAGGGCTCCTTTAAAGTGAATAGGTGCACAAGACAGATAAACCTGCGTGACGGTCGACTTTCAAAGGAAGCGGTACCAATCGTTACATTAAGCGGGGCTTTCCTCGTAGAGCCTATGGCGCATGAAGGCGGAGCTGCTGGACCAGGTCCCCGCAGAGCCATCCCGTTGGGACCCTAGGAGCATTCGTCTCTCCATCACGCTGCCATCAGGAAGACGTGTCAGGCGAAGGTTCCTGCGAACGCAATCGCTCAAGGTGTGTGCTGTTCTTACAAACTTGGCGTTGGAGCAGAATGTGCGTTTCTCTCTTCTTTTGCCGCTGAGCCAAACGAAATTGCGTAGTTTTAACGCGGTAGCTTTAAAGAAATCGTTTTACACCTTCCTTCTGCATTGCTAATAGCACAAGCACGTAGAAAGTGCATGATTTGGGTTCGAATAATATCTGCGCCAACTCGTCTTACCCAGCAATCTGATACGATTTTCATTAACCCTTCTTTTTTATTTCATTAAAATCAGTAAGTGTACGATATACATTCGCTTACGCCTGTTGTGGGTTCAATTCATATAATTGCAATGAAAAAACAAGAAATCCTGCACCTGGAAAAAGCATATGACGCAAACCATTAGACCAAGATCTCATTTTTGGGTCTCTAACTGCATGTTCTCGTCATTAAATAGGTCTATGTTAATTTTTTTTCTTGCGCATTGTGTTCAACGTGGGGCTTATTCCCAGTCGCAGTTCCACGGTACTTTTCCGCTTTTTTTACATGTCAAACCGCGCTAGGTGTCCCTTATTCGCTGTTGCAGTTTCATTTGGCTTGACTTAAATATTTACTGTTGATTAAGGCGGAAAGCCTCAGTAGCCTAATCAAACGCGACAAGTCACCGTTAGCGGCGGCAGCGGCGTCAACAGAACGTGATGCAGAAAAAAAGATCATTACGTTATGACGTCGTCATTACGTCATAGATCGCCAAAATTGGTAGCGTCATTATGACGTCACATAAGGTGGTGTGATATGATGACGTAATCATACGACATCGTCGCTTGCTTGATCAGAGGTGGGCCTATTCCGGAGTCTCGGTAAAACCATGTTAGAGTGTACTAGAACAGGGGAGTACAGCTGTAAGAAAACAATACAGCTATAAGAAGTTACACTTAAGAATAAAATCTCAACATCTACAGCTGCAATTCGAACCCGGGCTTTTCAAGTGGGAAGCGGGCATTCTACCTCCGCACCACTTTGGTGGAGCCGCGCGCAACTTTCAAAACGACGACACATTGCAGAATACCGATCGCAGCGACGCAAGCGGATTGACCCTGTTAGGGC
The DNA here is from genome assembly GCA_030522465.1 of Rhipicephalus appendiculatus. NCBI lineage: Eukaryota > Metazoa > Arthropoda > Arachnida > Ixodida > Ixodidae > Rhipicephalus > Rhipicephalus appendiculatus. The sequence goes on along the minus strand of JALIZH010012054.1, from coordinate 111,280 downwards.
TTCACTTTTTGAAGCTCGTTCAGGGCACTCCCCTGTTCTAGTACAGTCTAACCACGTGAAGTGCAGGAAGCCTTTTCCTGGAGGGGGGGGGGGAGACTGAGAAGAAAAGGAAGAGCGTGGCGTTCGCCTTCGAGTTATGTTAGCTGAATACATAAAGGACTGCGCGACATCTGCTTTATCTGTGATAATGTGATACGTGAAATGTTGTTAATGATTCAGTTGTGAATTTTTGACCTCTCGTGTAGGTAATGTTTGCCTGTTGAAGTAGTCTAGCTAAATGAGCAGGTTTGTGCCGCATGCCGCAGTCAATAACACACGTTCCATCAACATTATGCAAGGCAGCGTACGCATGCGAAACGGAACTATTTATATGAAAGACTGTTATACTTGCGCGGCTGCTTTACATTGACAGTGCCTTAACTTTCGTTCTTTTTCTCTTCCTTACCGTGTTTCCACTTGGCCCAGTATCTCCACTATTTCGTCCTCTGCCAAGTGGAGGTGCTGACCAACATCGACATCCTCAAAGACTGCACGCGGCACTTACTTCCCTGTCAGCCTACCCACGAGTGCCCCTGAGCCACCGAGTTTTGAGCAGCTTGGGCTGTGGGACAGAGATGAACTGGTTGTCTATAATGCGGACGAGTGAGCATTTACCAGAGTGCACGCGACAACCCAACTTGCTTTCTTTGTTTTAGGGGAGACGTGGGTATTGAAATAAAATCTTTATTAGTTGGGTTAACTCAATGAAATTTGATACACTTATTCAGTTTTTTGTGCAGATTCCAAATTTTCAAGCAGATTTTTATTATATTCATTAGAACAAAAAAATATATGCAATTTCTGAGAGCGTATTTCTGATGGTGCTTTTTTGGCGAATTTGCTTTGTCAAACACAAAAAACAAAGTGCATGGTAAGACTGCCAAAGAGCTGGTCTAGCCGATGATGCTATTTTGATTGTTTTCATCGAACTTCGGATCCAAAATAAACGGAAGCAAATGCGAGTGAAAAATTATTGCTTGATAAACTTTATGATTATCGAGAATTGGAATTTGGTAAACAACATTATAAGGAAAATATATAGCATCATCGTCTAGACCAGCTTTCCGGCAATCTGGGCGCATACTTAGTTTTTATGTCTGACGAAGAGAAGTTGCCAAAAAAATCCCCGTAAGAATTATCCTAGGAAACGTTGATAAAATAGCATATCTATTGTTCTAATGCATCTATTAACCATCTACTCATATAATCAGAATCTGCACAAAAAACTGAATAAGTGTTTTAAATTTCCTTCCGTTCACCCAACTATTATAAAAAAACACTTTTCAAGACCCATGTCTCCCCCTTTCAAGGGCCCCTAAACCACCTCCAATAATTTTTTTTCTTTTGTATGTCAAGTAAACGCGCGCATCGCGTTGAGAATGCAGCCTCGCCCTAGCCAGAATTCTCACATGACACATATGCCTCGTGTCCAGTAATCTCGTATGAACACATATGAATCATATGTGTTCTCGTATGATCATACGATATTGTTGGATATGTGTCATACGTGCCATATGAGATTTTTCGACAGGGATCGTGCACAACTGCAAGGCCACAACTTAAATTCGACTTCTAGGTGGTTTAGCTGCCCTTTAAATCTCTCTCACCGCCAGGAAAAATGAGCTACCCCTGGTTGTTCCTGTTCTTTACCTGATGGCTGCACAGGAACAAGGCCAGCAGTTCGCGCGGGCGGTGCTTGGTACAGGGAGATGTGCGTAAAGAACACTTGGGTTGCTGTATCTCGCACTTTAAAGAGATTTTCGACACACCCTATAGTCAACTCATTTCAAACATCGATATTGAGTGCATCTTTCGTACCAACGTGCCTTCTAGAATGAAATCTTCAACTGTAGTAATTACCGATACATACGAATGATTAAGTTGAACTATATACAGATGTTAAACTAGCGTACCAAAATTTTGTAAAAACAGCTACACACACCCACACACTGAAATTTCAGCTCTTCAACTTCAAGCAGCACGGAAAATTTTTCCAGACAGCTTGAGAAACGCTCCAACGAGAGATCGCCTGTATATAGCCTCCCGAATCTTGTGCCTGTATATGTGTGTCTGTGCGATCGCCTTTTTTGTAACATCGTTGTGTGCAATTTACTCATAAACGTAAACTCGTACTGTCGCGTAACCAGAGTAATAACTAGGCAAGTGACTCACACATATGTCATTCTGTTGTAATAATTGCAACGAATCTCTAGAACGGGTGGAACCACACCATCGTCATGACTTCTTCCCTCCTTTGTAAATAGCATTTTCTCCATGTCCTTTATGTAGCTGGATGCACGCGACGATGACGGCATGATCCAACAACAAGCCTCCTGTCTATAGTCATTGTTCCGAGGTCATGAAAACATTTTCATGCCATTTGTACTTGTAAACTGAGTTTGCTCTCGATCCGCCTTGCTCCTCTCTCCTTTTTAGATGTGAAGCATCTTATGGCGAAGCTTAATCCGGTGGTGGTGGTGGTGGTGGTGGTGTGCCGGCGTGACCACCCTTACTGCGCATGCGCAAACCTTTAAAAAAAAAATAAAAAATAAAAAAAACCTCCTCTCCCCCTCTCTCTCCTCTAGGCATCCCTCCCCGCGGCAACCACACCCTCACTGCGCATGCGCCTCCCCTCCTCTCTCCCCCTCCTACGCTCCCCCTCTCTCCTCTAGGCATCCCTCCGCGCGCTCCCCACTGCGCATGCGCGTCCCCCCCCCCCTCTCTCCTCTCCTACGCTACCCCCCTCTCTCGCCTCGCGAAGCCGACGCAGGCAGCGTCTGCTAGCGAGTTTCTTGGTTGAAAAAACCGACTGCTCGCGCTGCACAACCGTTCATTGTCCATCCCGTATATATGGCAATGGATCTTGACCTCCAAGGTGGTGCCGGTGGGAGATTTCTCCTGTGCGTTGTTGAACAATAAAAATTCGCAGCGTGCGCGTTAACTAAAAGCGGACTGCGGGTCTCTGTGTCCAGTCGGAGTCTTCTGTCTCTCATTGCCCATTAGCAGCGATTGGCATGTTCCAGTAGGAAACACCGCTCCATCACTGCGTGCTTTGCGCCTCCCCAGTTTTCTCTCCTGCGCAACGCTGCGATAGCGCCAGCGTCAACGCCACCGCCAGTGTAAGCGTTAGCGCCCGCTGCTTCACATCTACACATGGTTCCCTTTAGCGGGAGATGGTGTAATTTGTTAATCTTATTTTCAAAGCATCAGACGGTGTCGCTGAAGCCACAGCTGCAGAGTCATTTATTTCTTTTTCCCTCGTTGTAGTCTGCTACAGTTTCTTTCCGCGAGGCTTATATGGTGAGGTTCTGTGGAGAAGTAGTCGCTGTTCAGACTGCGTTGTCGCTGTTCAAATTGTGTTTGGAGGTGGGTGTGTAGCGAGGACAGCGACAAAGAACGTTTTCTATTGCGAACGCACCATGCAGCACGATTCAATTATTTATATGCGCAAGTATTTACAAGATTCATAGGAGAGAGGATGATGATTTGTGAGGCCTTTGTGCCCTTGTTGTGTGCTACCCAGCTACTGATTTTGATGCAGCCATAAGCTTTGCTGATGTACCTTATTTTTACATGAATAAAAACGTACTCTATTTCTGCACCGTGCACGCGTCTGCGTACATGAAGACTTCCTGTGGTACCACGAGCGACACCATAGTCATGCACGAGAGCAACGCTGTCGTTGGTGTCATGCGGCCGTGCTAAGTTAAATGACAGCCGCAGAAGTACCGCACCGAGATAATGTACGTGTCCCGATACCTGCTAACGCGAAGGTGTAGGCACCAATAGGGTTACTGTACGCTATATGTAACCTTTTTGTACTTTTTTTTAGGAGCATGTGCTCATGCTACACACGAATACATTACCCGGTGTGGTTGACTATTTGTCAACACGAAATGTCGAGGCTACGAGGAAACCAAAAACTATGGCGCCCAAAAAATCGCCCAGGAACGTTTGAAGTATAGGAGAGAGACAGAAAGCTATTTAATGAAAAACAATTTTGCCGGCGTATATAATGGCGCCTACATGCTACTCCGTACAGGGTAAGGGCATGGAGGACAGAAAGACCCTAGGAGGAGGAGGGCAGGAAAAAAAAAGAAAATATTGTGATCGTGGTATGTACATATCACAGTGTAATGATGATGATGTAAGTTACGTAACAGTTCAGTTAATGTCCTCGAGGCATCTGAACAGGAATTTAAAATCTAACGTTGCTGAGGAGGAGAAGACGTAGTGGAGTGGTGCTTGGGAAGTTGAGCATATTAGATGTGAAGCATCTTATGGCGAAGCTTAATCCGGTGGTGGTGGTGGTGGTGTGCCGCGTGCCCACCCTTACTGCGCATGCGCAAACCCTTTCAAAAAAATAAAAAACCTCCTCTCCCCCTCTCTCTCCTCTAGGCATCCCTCACTGCGCATGTGCCTCCCCTCCTCTCTCCCCTCCTACGCTCCCCCCTCTAGGCATCCCTGCCCGTGGCGTCCCCCACTCCCACTGCGCATGCGCTCCCCCCTCTCCCCTCTAGGTATCCCCTGCCCGCGGCGTCCACACTCCCACTGCGCATGCGCGTCCCCCCCTCTCGCCTCGCGACGCAGACGCAGGCAGCGTCTGCTAGCGAGTTTCTTGGTTGAAAAAACCGACTGTTAGCGCTGCACAACCGTTCACTGGCCATCCCGTATATATGGCAGTGGATCTTGACCTCCAAGGTGGTGCCGGTGGGAGATTTCTCCTGTGCGTTGTGGAACAATAAAAATTCGCAGCGTGTGCGTTAACTAAAAGCGGACTGCGGGTCTCTGTGTCCAGTCGGAGTGTTCTGTCTCTCATTGCCCATTAGCAGAGATTGGCATGTTCCAGCAGGAAACACCTCTCCATCACTGCGTGCTTTGCGCCTCCCCAGGTTTCTCTCCTGCGCAACGCCGCGATGAGCGCCAGCGTCAACGCCGCCGCCAGTGTAAGCGTTGGCGCCCGCTGCTTCACATCTACACATGGTTCCCTTTAGCGGGAGATGGTGTATTTTTTTTACTTTGGAGACAAGTTCTTTCTCCTCTGTACGCCTGGCAAAACATGTTCTATTGATTCCAAAGCACCACAGTTGTCGCAGTATGAGTCACTGGTGAAACCAAGGTGGCACATGTAGCTATTGGTGAATGCTGCGTTGAGGCGAAGTCGATTATAGAGTGTCTCAAGGCTGACAAGGAAGGTCTTGATCTTAAGTCAGGGTATATGGAGCTGAGAAAGAGAAAGTGCGAGGAGGATCGCATATACTTTACCTTGTATGTGAGGGACCATCGTCAAATTCAGGTAGAATAAAGACGGTGCTGTTGCTATAACAGCGAATAGCTCACATTAGCCAATGCGTAGAATCATTTGGGCACAGCATGGCACAACAACAACCAACACATTATACCTGCCGTTGGCGCAGACTGCATATTTGCGCCGTCTCACGCTCTGCGAGAACAACTGCATTGTGTATTGCAATCCAATAATACATTCACCGCGATGTGAGAACACAAGCTGGCATGCACCGCTGGCGATTGCCGAATATTGCACGCTTGCAAACACACGATACAACCCTTTGAAGTCTACAACGAGTTTCATTTATGTTCGCTTATATACACGTGTGATATGTACAAAAGGTGACCCAGTTCGCAGCATTAGCTGCATCGAAACACGAGTGAATTGAGTGGCGCAGGTGACCGCTTTCACAGCGCTCGGCAACAGTTGTGAAGGTCAGTTTGTAACTGGAGCTTCGACGGGTTGTCTGTCTTGTCCGGGTCCCACGAGTTTTTCGAGCTCCATTGAAGACGCCTTATCCTGCAAAGAAAAATATGGCAGATCCCACGTACCGTGGGAATCATTGATATGCGAAGCATGCATCACGAAGTTTGCTGTGTGGCACTTTTCAAAATGAACGTAACGTTATGAGGCGGATAAATGTAGCACTCAGTAAACATATGTAGAAATCTCATACGCATTCACGTATCTAGAAAACATGCAAATGTGAGAAATGGTTTCGTTCATAGTTGCGCAATGACGCCACCACTAAAGTGAGCACTAGCATTACTGGCTGTGGTAGGCTGAAATGTGGTTCTTGCACTAGTCCGTGATGTTCCTTACGCGAAGCATAATGCTGAAGCGTATGCTCCTTTTTTTTTTTTTTTTTGCTTTGAGGCAAGTGGTACGAGGTGGATCGACGTTAAGTGCAGTAGTTGTGTGCACATCGTGGGCTTACCAGGAAAGTCCGCTACACTGGCGTCTTCTGGTGACTACAATTTCTAACTTATTGTCTGACATAACCTCAGCACTCACGTTAAAGCACAGACGTCAGTATTATCGAAGCAAAGCGTGCTTTACGGTGTATGAGCCACACGTGTCTGGAGGAAAGGGTTTGACGACGTACGCGACAGGATTTCCACGTCATTCATGTCGTGACCAGACCGTCGTATTCCTCAAACTATCTTACCATTCCATGCCAATTGTGGCCTACACCAAGTGAAAGAGACGATCACGAGAGCACCCAGACGCATGTGGACAGACAGACAGACAGACAGACAGACAGACAGACAGATAGATAGATAGATAGATAGATAGATAGATAGATAGATAGATAGATAGATAGATAGATAGATATATAGATAGATAGATAGATAGATAGATAGATAGATAGATAGATAGATAGATAGATAGATAGAAACGGCCAAAGTGCCTGCAGTCCGCAAAGAAAGGCTTCGAATTTAAAAAAGAACGCACAAAATTGTGAGGCCACAGAATATCTACTAGATCAGGTGCCACAGACATTCCTTACTAATGACATACTTTGCCTGAAAGAGGTAATCTTCAAGTGCCGCACCTTTACATCCAATCACTCTATATCTCTAAATCAGCCATGCCCGCTGCATAACGGTTGCGGGACCCTCTAGTCTAAGGTGCTCAAGTGTCGAGCTGGAGCCGCAGGATGTACACGACGGACTGACTCCCCATACGTCCTTGTTGTATAAGCGTTCGCGCGCAAGCACAGAACCAAGCCTTACATTAGCCAAACTTGTGTCAAAATCATAATCTAGAAGTATAATTCAAGGTGCCACCATTCATGCAATTGAATTCAAAGCAGTAGTTGTATTCTAGTCACCTTCTCGGGCTCCCACACAACCTGAATATTTGCTCCTTTTTCTTTATGGCGGCCATTGAACCTGTTTGCCAGTGGAGAAAGATATTTGGCATCGACCTCTTCGGTGCTCCCCCTATCTGCAAGGTAGGAATAAAGCGAGTGGATAAATCAACTAATGAATGACTTAACTAATGAATGAATAAATAAAACCGGAGAAAATCGACTCACCGAATATCAGGCTGACGACTAACGATGTTACTAGCGATGTGGCGAATCCGACGAAATGAGTCCACATAAAGGAGATGTGGTAGAAACGGTTCAGACCACTGGACAAAAGAAAAAAAATATATATATAGAGGGGTTAGATTGTTATGGTTGGTCACAATACTGGATATTGTTTCTCTTTTCATTTCAGTCTTCTGTGATCGAAGTGCCATCGCAGAGCAACTTCACCTAGATACTATTTCAAAGGTTGGTTTTAACTTAGACAACAATTTATCGACGACTGCAATCCGAATACTTCACCATAAAGGCATAGAATGTGCACTGTATGGTGGTTTGTGAAACGAACGTGCTTTTCTTGTAACATTCTAAAAATATGACAGTTGTACTGAAGATCCCGTGTTTTCACAAGAACAAACTCAAATCCAAGAGGAAAAAAAAAAAGAAAAAAAAAAGGCGGACCATGGTGTGCCCCTTATCCCTCACTTTCTCCTTATTTTACTGTATGTCGCAAGCAGCTCTGTCCGTCACTTTTCCTTTTCTTTTTTTGACAGAAATAACTGAAAATGTGTTCTCATTCATTCCACCAGCAGGTATATGGTACATAGGCTAATTGACAGGAAAGTGTGCATAGAGGGTATGTGAACGTAAAGCTCACAAACTTCACTGCTAACATTCATAAGAGTTCTTCAACAAAGCACACAGGTGGGTTAGTTGGTACCGCATATCCCGACGTTTAGCGCAAGTAAGGACGCAAGACAGTGTCTTCGCGTTTTCTGTCACCCTTCGTCGTTTCTTTGCGCTAAACATCAAGATATTCGATGCAGAGTAGTCGATGATATATAAGCCAGTTTGTTCATGTTACTTGGAAATGCCCGCAAAAAGACGAGACACAGAGAAAAAATTACACCATCTCCCGCTAAAGGGAACCATGTGTAGATGTGAAGCAGCGGGGCGCTAACGCTTACACTGGCGGCGGCGTTGACGCTGGCGCTCTTCGCAGCGTTGCGCAGGAGAGAAAAACTGGGGAGGCGCAAAGCACGCAGTGATGGAGCGGTGTTTCCTACTGGAACATGCCAATCGCTGCTAATGGGCAATGAGAGACAGAAGACTCCGACTGGACACAGAGACCCGCAGTCCGCTTTTAGTTAACGCGCACGCTGCGAATTTTTATTGTTCAACAACGCACAGGAGAAATCTCCCACCGGCACCACCTTGAAGGTCAAGATCCAGTGCCATATATACGGAGTGGCCAGTGAACGGTTGTGCAGCGCGAGCAGTCGGTTTTATCAACCAAGAAACTCGCTAGCAGACGCTGCCTGCGTCGCCGTCGCGAGGCGAGAGAGGGGGGAGCGTAGGAGAGGAGAGAGAGAGGGGGTGGACGCGTATGCGCAGCGGGAGTGTGGACGCCGCGGGGAGGGATGCATAGAGGAGAGAGGGGGGGAGCGTAGGAGGGGAGAGAGGAGGTTAGGCGCATGCGCAGTGAGGGTGTGGTTGCCGCGGGGGAGGGATGCCTAGAGGGGAGAGGAGGTTTTCTATTTTTATTTTTTTTTTAAAGGGTTTGCGCATGCGCAGTAAGGGTGGTCACGCGGCACACCACCACCACCACCGGATTAAGCTTCGCCATAAGATGCTTCACATCTAAAAGGCAGAGCAAAGCAAACGTTGCTACAAAGCAAACGGCAGCGTGTTATACCTGGGAGTTGGTGGATGTTCGAGCGATCCCAACGTCAGGGTCTCGTTGAAGCTGGAACACCCGGCCGTGGACGAAGGCAGCTGATCTACGGGGCGTGGGTAAACGATCGAACCGATGACGAGCCACGAAGCGACGAATAGCCCAGTAAGCATGCCTGCTAGCGCCCCCTGCGAGAGAGACAGGAAAAAAGTGCTTTTTAATTACAACTAGAGAGGTTTGCCTGGGCACGCCACAAAGTGCTGCGAGACACTGGGCTGTGTGACATTTGGTGACGGACCCCTATAATTTAGGAGATGCTCAGGCGGAACAATTGCCGGCCATTTAGGCCAAGGAACCCCACCTGTTGCAACACCACAACCACCACCACCACCTACTCGGAAAAGGCAGGATAACCGCTGGTCATTAAGGGCAACTGACTGGATTCCAAGAGAATGCAAGCGCGCGATGGGGGAGACAAAGTTAGGTGTCCAGATGAGATTACGAAGTTTGCGGGTACAAGTGGCCGCAGCAAGCACAGGACTGGGTTGATTGGCGGAACATGGTGAAAAGGGCTTTGCCCGGCAGTGGGCGCAGTCAGGCTGATGATGATGAGGATGAAGAATGATCTTCAACAGAGCAACAGTATGGAGCGCAAGGGCAACAGAGCGTGCGCACTATGCTCCGTTATCATTGCGTTGAGGCTATTCTTGCTCGGCGTATTTCTTGCTACGTGCTCAAAGATTTTCCGCAGCTGGATTGTTCAATTAGAAGTAGATGGCGCCACCACACCGGGGCCTTCCGCGTGCCGTGGCCTTTGGTACTGCTGCTCAATATGTCTCCATCCACGCCGCGTCGTCTGCTCAGCGTCCCCATAACGTCTGCGCACACGCGTTGGGCAAGTAAAAGCGAGCAGACGGCAGCGCCAGGAAAAAATGTCAACATGGCGGCACCTGTGGGCCCGGTTTCGTCCCGCCTCGAATTTATCATGTCGTCGTCGTGCGCCGTGTGGCCCGTAAGTTTGAAACCTACGCTTTTGTTTGCTTTTTATGTGCGTCCTGAAGCTTCGACAGCAATGTATTTGTCGGTATTTTGCAGTGTTTCCAAGATTCATTCTCGGTTTATCGGAGACAAGGCTCGGCATGGTTAAATAAAAACAGCTGATCTCAATAAAAAAGACAGCATACCTGATGATTTGTCCCCAGCGTGAGATGACACAAGGCGCCGATCTCGCTATTCATTTATTGCGTTCAGGACAGTGTATAAATAGCAAGCCCGAGTTCGGATCGAAGCCGGTGGTCGCGTCTGCTTGGGTGTTGCTATGTTGGATTGTAACCCCAGCTACTGGCGGTTGCTAATACAACAACTAAGGCATACGGCATAAATGCAAGTAGAATAAACATATCGCGTATTGCGGTGGCGTAGTACGTACCAAACAAACGCGAATGCCTCAACGTTATCAACTTTTAGGCCATTACATGTAGAACTATGTTTTGCTGCGCAAGCATGTGACTTGCTTACACCCTGCTGCAACCATCTTAGGTGCTACGTTCACGGCGGCTTCGCTGGTTCATTGCTTTGGCTGGGGAAGGCCAGTTACGATCACATGATCAAACATGGCCGCGCCCGTGCACCATTGCGGAAAATCGTCTATAACCGTTCGGAAGAGGCCACCAGAGGCTTACACAGCCGGACCGCAGTGCAAGGACTTGTTCATGGCAGCAGCACCTGGAATCTTGGGTAAGTCCGAACGCCCCCGATATGCCATTGCTCAGTTCAGCGCAAAATTTCGCTTGTTCACGTGTCGCTGGATACCACGAGAGGGACGTCGATGGTGGCGCGTCGGCATGTTAAACCATTTTAAGAACCGTGCTGTATCCGTTAGACAGAAGTGCGATCTTTCTGAGTAGCAGGCGGCTGCATCCATTTCGCTGCCTAACGCAGCAGTCGGCACTCCGGTCAGTGGCACCTTCCCGTTGCGTCCTGTGCACGCGCAGAGTCTGTAGAAGTTTCCGGCAGTCTTGAGGCATTGCAACCAACAGCGCCACCACTACGATGTACAGTATGTACAGTCGCGCTCAATATGACTTGCAACACGGGAGCGTGGCCTCAGGAGTTCAAAGATTGCGCGTGGCTTCCACTAGCCCTTATTTCCATTACTAAACGTGTTTCTCTCACTTGGGTGTGATTCCAAATAAGAAAATAATATTTAGTTGTTGAAATAAAAAAGAAGTTGAAGCCATGCGCAACCTTTGAACCCGTGAGGCCACGCGCTATCGTGTTGCAAGTCATATTGAGCGCGACTGTACGTTACATCGTAGTGTACTATTTATGTGGGGTCACGTCACGGCTTGCATAACTGCAAGGCGCGGTCGAACAGATAATGCAGTAATTGCAGGTACCCTATCGGCCCGGTGGCGGCAGCGGATATCTATCGGCGGTACAACAAGACCTCAAGACGGGAAAGATTTTATCTACCGTTGCTATAGCAACTGGCGCTTACTGCAGATTTCGAAAATGATTTAGCCGCATGGCGAAACTAGGTTGACTAGGTCAACAGCAGAGAGCCGAAGGCGCTCGTTTCACTCGCGTCTGACAAACGGTCGCACGCGCTCGTTAGGGACTTGTCAGTCTGCGGATTTCATGCTCCGCGCCAGTCGCTATAGCAACGGAAGATAAAACTTTTTCTGCCTTGAAGTTTGCCGTGCCACCAATAAGTGGGTGCTGCCGTCCGCGGACCGATAAGCGCGTGTGTTCACCGAAACAGTGTATATGTATATTACACCGTGGCTACCACCGCTGCAGTGACAGTCTGTCGACATGACCACCATCTAATGGAACTGACTCGCGTGACTGACATCAATTACAATCAGCTGGATTCATCTGTGTTTCGCCATGCGAAGATCGACTGGATCCTGATCCGACTGGCAGGTAATTACGGCAACCCAATTGACTTTGCTCGAATAACGAAGAGTTAGTTCGGTGACTAGGACTAAGCATGTAATATTCCGCCGGCGCTTTTGAAGAAGTTCAACGAGAACCGCCATGTTTAGGTTCAGTTCGTATACCACTATATTTTTATTTATTTTGCGAGCAAGGTAGCTAGCTTTGAAGAATGATGGAGACACCGTAGCTTTGCTCTATGTATACCTGGCTCGCTGCGCTATGCCTCATCTGTTTCATGCTTTCTCTATTAGATTCAGGCTGTCTTACCCGGGAAATTCTGAATCCCTAAACATCGACGCCTTATGATTAGCTCACCGTTTTCTTGCAGCAGGGAGCCAGTACACCCAGAAGGAAGATGGCCAGCAGTGGACCCGATGTTACTCCCAAGAGACTAGTGGAGGCCTGCGACGTGTGTGGACAGCAGAAGTGTTGACCATGTACGGTGAATATTTCTTTGCCAAGCAGTTTGTAACATTCGCTCTTAGCTCATTATTCGTTGACGGCGCAATCGGCTAGGTACAGACGACATACAGACCAAGGTCACGAAATCTTATGACCTTTTTACTTTATCCAGCAAGTGTTACTCAGTGAAGCATATTTCCAGGAGCCTTTTATGTCAACTGTGCTTGAGGGAAAAGTAGTGGTGCAAAGTGTTGGTCTCGATAATTATTACTAGTTAGCCTGGTTTCTATAATCTTGCATAGCCCATTGTGTGTCAGTTGTATAATCGCTAGAAAAAAAAACAAAAAACAAAGCCGTATTTATCGAATTCACGCAACCTTACCTGCATGATGGACTTCAGAGAGCCGACAAGGAATGCCACGGCTATAGATAGAAAGCCGTAGACTGTACCTGTTATGCAGGAAAAAAAAATTACAGGAGACTTGAGTGAATGCACCCTACGAACAACATACATGCCAAAGAAACAAGAACGTCCTGCATATGTATTCAGTGTTTCGCGACGTAATCGCTGCTAGCCAATGTTCCAAAATCGCCGGTCGATACCAGACTAGTTTCATATCGCATCTCTATTTCCTTTTACACTGAAACGAAAGGAAAACAGCCGACTCTAAATTATTTACCTTCATGACGCTAGAAAAAAGTTACAGGCTGATTCACATAAAAGATAGATAAAAGTTACTCTTATCTTCCGAGTTGATATGAGTCGCTCATATAGACACGGAAGTCCTACGCTAAGGATGTACGTACAAAAAAACTAATTCACAATGGATTCCCTAAAAAGAACAGTTTCCACACGATGATCTGTGTGCTATCAAGCGATGGACGAACTACTACTACGAGCTAATACGCAGGTTGGGGTCTCGTGAGTGGACCCCCCAATTGCTGCATACTTCGGGTGTCGCAAAACACTTCTAATCAACATGAAGTAAACAACTTGCACAGTCACAGTATCTCGCGCGTACCCGCACTAAATTTTCGACAGTGCCTTGCGCTAACGAAATGCAAAACATGTACGTGCTGCTCGCACTGCTGCGCATGTGGGAGTACTGCTAAACCTCGATATAACAAAGTTGGTAGAATTGCCAATTTACTTCATAATATCGAAACTTCGTTAAGCTGAAGTTTGAGATCTTAAGCGAAGTATAGTTGCCGAAGGCTTGTTTAGTACCGTAAGAATGTTTGAATAATACGACAGTACGAGAAACTAACCTCAGATATGAAAAATTCAACTTTATTTCAGTCAATTATCGTTTAAGCTTTAGCTTATAATGCCCGCCTCTATCCACCTAACATCTATCCACCTAGCAAAACAGCGCGGATGGATGGATGGATGGTGGAACTTTATTATAGTCCTGAGAGACGCGAATAGCGCCCAGTGGGCTTCTCCCACGTTGGGAGGGGCAGGCTAAGCCTGACCGCCGCATCGTGGGCTCTCTGGACGGCCCAAAGCTGATCCCCCCTTGTTGGGGCTTCTGATGGCGGAGCACCACTTGGCTGGGTTGGCTTGTTCACTGCCCAGTAACGAGGGGCATCGCCAGAGCATATGCTCTAAGTTAGCTATACTTCCCCACAACGGGGACACGAGCTTCTAGTGTAAGTATCCGGGTAAATTTTGTGAAACAAGGCCAGAAATAAGGACAGCGCGGATGAAGTTTTGACTTTTTTTTTTTGTAGAAAGTGTTCCGCGCAAAGAGAAACACCTGGTATATTATAAGTGAGCTGCAATTACCTTGCCATATATGTAACTTAAATCCCGCCGTGGGTTTTGTTTTAATAAGTGTACTTTTTTTGTAACAGTGCGTGCGTGCGTTAAAAGTTGTTTGTCCTGCTGAAAGATGTCTCGTGTGCACTTATACTTCTGTTATTACACCATGCTTCTGTTCCAAATGATGTTTAAGTATAAAACGAGGTTATAGGACCGTGGGCACGCTTAAGTGGTTAATTCGGTCTACGCGCGTCTTGCTGTCTGGAGTGAACGCACCAACGCACTTGAGCATCACGATGGACTGGGTATCGGTCAGCTTGACCCGTGGCCGGATGAGGTCCTCCCACGTGACCGCCGCCATGGAGTTGTAGCCCGACGACAGGGTGCTGCATAGGCATGGGTGATCATCGAGGAGTGTAGTACTTACATTTAGGCAAGTTGGGGTAACGCTACAATACAAAGTCAGCACGGAATGACTAACACCCCCCTCTCCCCAAGTTATTTAAGGGGGGGGGGGGGGTGCCAAAACTGCGCCATACCTTTCACTTTATTTCCTTGTAGACCTCACTAAAAAGTATTACGAAAGGGCTGGATTACAAAGAAATACAACAAAAAATTCGGCAGATTCCACGTACCTTGGGAATCGATGTTATGCGAAGCATGCGGAGGGAAGGTGACTGTGTTGTAATGTTTTATTGAGCGAAACGTTACGAAATTACGCTAAAGATATGTACAAATGTTGTACACACAGACATATGTTCCACAGTCGCATATGTTTTGCATAACAAGTTGTTTACAGTTGCGTAACGATGCCAACAGCAACATGGGCAGTAGCAACACCAGAAGCGGTAAACTGATATGTAGCGCTTGTGCTCGCGAGGATGGTAGCCCTGGACACTGCAACATATATCAACTTCAGTGGATGGCGCTTTACTATATTTGATGTTAACCCGGCGTGACGGCTGTATCATCGGAGTACATATGTAATGTTTATAAAACTGGATAGCCAGCACTGCAACGACAATTGACGTTTCACGAACATTACGGTCTATTCGAAAAGCAGTTCCGAGACCTGGCGTGGCTCTGTGGTAGAATGCTTGATTGCCACGCAGAATGCTTGGGTTCGATTCCTGTTGGGACCCTGACATTTATTATTTGCATTCGTCCGGTCAACGCTGCTGATGACGTCAGCTTTTTAACGCTCTGGCGTTAAAAGTACCAATGTTTGTCTCGCCGTTCCTGGGTAGTCTAAACTGTTAATCACCTGTGGCACATACCCGCATACCTGTGGCACATACCCGCCCCGTGGTATGTGCCACAGGGTTTGCCCGAAAGAGTTTGACGACGTACGCGACGGGATTGTCATTATTCATGTCACGACCAGCGAGTCATATTCGTCAAACCATCTTATTCTCACATACTAATTTTGGTCTACCCCAAGTTAAAGGGGTAATCGCGAGATCACCCAGACGTAGGTGGCTAGATAGATAGATAGATAGATAGATAGAAACGCTAAAAGTGCCTGCAGTACGCAAAGAAATGCTTCGCATTTAAAAAACGCGGAGCTAGTATTCTGCGTATGCACCCGAATACATCGTTCTCCTGTGGAGCACGACAGAATATGCTGGTACACCGGCGTTTAAACGCAATGATCAGGAAAGAAAACAATCTCCTAATGAAAATTTGATCGAATACCAATAATGTACCAGCGAGATCAGGCGAAACAGCCTCAAGATTAAAAACGAAAGAAGCAAGGCGCACAACGGTGAACGAGAACAACCGAGTGGTTGGAGCACGTCGTTTATTCGAAAAGTGCCTCTCCGCAACACGCTTTTCAGCTTACCTCAGAGAACCACTGAAGACGGAGGCTACCAGGAGTCCCGACAGGCCCGGGTATTTTCCCATCAGATCTTGAACAATGTATGGCATCAGCTGCACAAAACGAAAAAAAAAAAAGGAAAAAGAAATCTGGTGAAAATGCGTTGTCGCCTTACCTTGGGCACGAGAACTCAAATACAGTTTCTTGGCGTCACCAGCTTTCAGTATTCGAGCTGGAAAATATTACCTTGCCAAATTTCTTGCCGCCTAACTGGTAATAGCTTTACTCAATTACACATGTGCAGCGCAGACACACGCACAGTGCCTTGTGTGGGTGACCTTTTAAGAGCAAAGCTCTGAAAGTTCGAGGTAAAACGTCGGGTGTCGGAAAAAAAACACTCCGAGCGGTTGCTTATGACGCGCCGTTGCTTATCAGCCGCGCCCACCAACGGAGACAGTCCGCGCAGCCGTCGCGCCGAGTTTGCCCACCGCGCGAGCCGAGTACAAGCGACGAAAGGCCCGCGCTTCTACCGGGGGGGTGCCACAGCCAGCTATGCATGTAAGTTCTGGCGCTGGAGTTTGGACACTCTTGCATGGTCTGTGACAGGCTGTGGTTCGACTCTAGTCTGTCTACGCCAAGGAAAGACCTAGCATCAGCCAAGAAGGCCACGTTGAGCCCCTAAGATTGACCAACTTCGCTGTTTCTTAAGGTTTACTCGGCTAGTGTACACTTCTCCCTTTTATCTCTGCCTCCTCCAGTAGCACTGCCGTGTGTTAGGAATTCCAATCATCCAGCCCGCCTGCATGATTTGGGACCTTTACGTTCGACCATATACAGCAGGCGTCCGAACTCGCCAGCCATTGCAGTTCGCATAATCTCGGTATGGGGCTATAAAAACGAGTACGCTCCATGGCTAAATACTAAAACGTACATATGATTTTTTATTCCTTGCAGTGCACGTGCGTTTAACTAAGCTTTAACCGTTGACATCCTTGTTCAAATCTACGGAAATACTACGACAAACGTAATGAAACTTGTCTCATTTCAAAGACAAGGTTAGGCAGCTGATGAATGATTCTTGGAGGTTAATTTTCATTTGTGTGTCTCTCTTTCTCATTTGTTTGCTTTGAGCATATTTTTAAGCCTACCAATTTATAAAACTTTACAAGAAAAGTACCGTTCAAGCATCATGCGTGATGTATAAGTTATAGTTATGCAAGTAGAGATAAAGAAGCACAGGATAACTTAATCACAGATGTAGTAAATGCACGGATATCCTAAAACGGACACATTAATCGAAATAATTATGCGAAATACATCCTGATTTCCCCTGAGCATAGCGAAAGTTTCAATCGTTGAACAGAAGTGTTTTCTTCACTTGCGATGTAATTTTTTCAGTTTTTTTTATGCGCTATCACTTATTGTTGTCCAAGTGGCGATACCTGCTTCTGGTTTGTCATTTTGCATCAGAATCTTATATCGTAAACGAATTATCCTATAACCAAAGGTCATCTTTCCAGCTCCTATGCCTACACCCCGGTGCATGCGCGGTAGCAAACCGGATATTGGCACATGGAGTGCTTTTCTGGCCGTTGTCGCATTACGCCATTTTGTCGAATTGAATATATTCATATAAAAGTAACAGTTTCGCTACTAGGGCGAAGCAATGAATGCGATAGCAAGAAATTAGTTTGTTACACGAAGAACGACAAGAAGCTCGATACTTGCAACGCGCCGCCGCAGCACAAAGACGGACGCTCGAAAAGGACGCATAGGTATACACAGGACAAGCGTGAACTAACAACTGTCGCAGTAACGTGTTTGTATTTGAGCAACGCGCTGCGAGTGTCCACAATGCAGAAGCCGACGCTGTTGTTGCCCACTTAGGGGGGATTGGCCAAGGATTGATTATATACTTTTCGACGCTGTTTGATAGTTCTTTTTCTTTTGAACTGCGGCACGTGGAATGACCCCTCTGCGTCTCCTGGCACGTGGTGGCGACTGACGCCAAGTGTGCCCGGTGTTCTTTTTTTCCTTCTACATCATGAGTGGTACAGAAGGGAGCCACTTTTTCGTGCGCATCTCAAGGGCAGTTTTCAATTTGAAAGCAACTGAAGAAACTGTAAAAGTGGTGCGTGATAGAAAACACGCTCAAGCTGTTCCGAGATCTGCGTACCGCGAGCGGCAAATGGTGCATATGAATAGCTCGCCGTTATATCGCTGGTACGAGCATTCGGAACAATTTCAGGGGCACTAATGAACTTTGCAAAAAGTTTGGGACTGTGGTTGGGCCCATGGACTTATAAACCAACCCATTACGAGGGTATTGAATGGTCTTGTGTGCCACCAAAATAGCTAGGCGTTCCTTTACATGCATACAGATCACGCGCACATTACTGGAGAGAACGTGTACCCACCCTAAAGCGTTATGCCCAGACGTTTCGTCCGCATAACCTCTCTATCTTTGGCAGAGCTAAGGCATGCAATCTGTTTCTGGCAACAAAAATATTCTACGTGCTGCAAATAATTTATTGTTCCAGGGTTTACATTCAGAAGTTTCGCCGAATATTTGCTACTTTCATTTGGTCATCAACCTATGAACCAATGAGGCGTGACAATGTTTTTAGACCAGTTTGCGCAGGTGGTCTTGGGTTGGTTCACCTCTTTATTAGACAGGTGGTGTCACGTTTTTTATATTTTCGGGACTGTGCTCATCCGCTGCTTCGAACATTCTTGCAAGTGAATTTAGCCGATGTTTTACCAAATTTAGTGGTATCTACAAATTTTGCATCGCCTCCCTATTTGCAAGGATTCATGCGTGAAGTATACGAATCAGTGCGCTTTGTTACAGCCAGATTTTCCAATGATCATTGGTTCTCTAGCTCAAGAAAAGATCTATATAATGATCTATTAAGTATGTTATTTCCGGCCCCACTGTACCGCTCACTATATATTGGATTGTCTGGTCATGACGTGCTAGTACGTGTGAAGAAAATGCCTATTTCACCAATAACGAAGACATTTTTTCTACAAGGTGCATACAGAAACACTACCTGTAAAAGCCTGGTTAAGCACCAAAGGTATCTTTGTGCCCCTCAATTAATTGCTGCCTCTGTGAAGTTCCAGCAACAATAGAACATTGTTTCATTAGTTGTAAGGATGCCATCCTCTTTTGGGACGTCCCGCAGAGGGCTTTTAAAAAAGCAACTTGATTTAAATTCTCACCGCATACGTTATTTTGTACCACCCAAAGACAATGCTATGCCAGTTGACATGCTCTTGTTAAGGGGCATGCACAGTCTATGGAAAACTCGCATGTTAGACAGGCATGCGGAACCAATGGCGTCTTCGCGATCACATTTCGTGCAAATGACTGTACAGCTAAAAGACTTCTATGAAGAACTACAGTTTCAGCCGGACTGGTATCCGCAGTTCATAAAATGCACTGCTCAAATACCTTTTTAGAACACAGTGTTGCATGAATTTTGTTTTGTAATGCCTATTGTACATTTGTGGAGGCAGCCTTAAGTATTTTGCATGCTATGTATATACATAAACCTCATTTGTAATAAATACCATGTAAGAAAACAAAAAGCATGGCGTGTGGCTGTGTAGGCTAGCGCAGCAGGCTGCGGAGTGAGTGGTCGCTGGTTCGAATCCCCGCTCAGGTGGTTTGGAATTTGTTTCTACTGATTTATTTTTCTTTATACCTTTTTTATATATACACTTACATATACATATCCGGGACATGACGGCGTCGACAGACGGTGACGGCGAAAATCAGCCGAGAGTGTCCATATAATTGCTATCGCAATAACAATAACTGTTGGGGTTCAACGTCCCAAAATCACGATATGATTATGAGGGACGCCGTAGTGGAGGGCTCCGGAAATTTGGACCACCTGTGGTTCTTTAACATGCACATAAATCTAAGTACATGGGCCTTGAGTATTTTCGCCTCCATCGAAAATGCGGCCGCCGCGGCTGGGATTCCATACCGTGACCTTCGGGCCATCAGTAAGTCCCATAACTACTAGACCACCGTGGCGGGGTCAAGTAGCCATCTTGTGAGTGCTGATTGGCCCAGAGGGCTGCTACGGACTCTCCGATTTGTGTAAAATGCCACTGTTGCGGAATTTGACAGTGTACCAGTACAGATAGCATCCCTGGCCAGCCACCTTCCATTTCCTATCTTTCTCTCTCTCTCTAAAAGTCACACACTTAAGGTCACAGTGTACCTCATCCGATTTTTTGATGTCTCCGGTGAGCCTCGGGTCGCAGTCTTTGTAGACGGCGACCAGAGCGAGACCGGCCAACACCGGCAGGAACGTGGTGATCGCTGCCGCCGGCAGGTTGAACAGCACGGCGCTGGTGTCCGTTCCATCGGTCCATTGGCATCGGTGTATAGCGCGATTAAAAAAAAAAAAAAAAGGACAGGCGTTAGTGCAAAGCTATTTCACGATACCTTGCTACGTCGAAAGCTCGATGCCAAAAAGGTACACAAGTAATGTTAAAACCAGCGAGGAGGCGCTTATGAAATATTATATATTCAAGTTATCCGCCCAAGGTGGTGCTAAAATTGTCCGCATTGCGGTATTACGCTCAGCGTTTTTTTTTTTTTGCCACATAACTACTAGATTTGCTTTCCGAGGACACGCAACGAGATTAGTTTGCGGCATCCTTGAAAGGATCGAATTTTTATAGAAGAAACATGTGAAGTGACAATGTGGGTGAATGTTGTTGGCGGACGCGAGCTGCGCATGTTGCACCGTCGCTCGCTGCAAATGTCTCGCCAAAATGTGTCATTGAAATGAATGAATGAATGAATGAATGAATCAATCAATCAATCAATCAATCAATCAATCAATCAATCAATCAATCAATCAATCAATCAATCAATCAATCAATCAATCAATCAATCAATCAATCAATCAATCAATCAATCACACGAGAAAGAACAGCAACAGTCATGGCAAGTACAGAGCCATGAAGTTGCTTTTAAATTCCACACCTCAACCAGATACGTTAACCGGTCATTACTTTCCTACGTAAAATTCTCTTGAGACACTGCATCTGAGTATAGCAGCCCTAATAAGTCACAAATATGATTTCTGCTCCATATATTGTCCGCACACCACCGACCCAGAATTTATCACTCGACCTTGGACGGGTATGGCAGCCCGCCCAGTGTTGTCATGGCTTTAACATACGACGACTCGCTATGTCGTCGTGTTTTGTGATGCACTCTGTTGTGTCATGTTTTGTGTTAAAGACATATGACTCAGTTAAAGAGCTTTGTAGGAGTACTTACACGATACTGAGTTATCGCAATAGAGACAATTTTCATTTCCTTGGCATGCAGCGTTAATGCCCTTCACACAATGGAACCAGGGAACACGCGTAAAATATTTTAGTTTGATTTTAAACTTTTCTTCTCCCAGCATCTGCAAGGCAGCCCCACTGCAATGGACATTATCATGACGAGTCAACACAGTTCTGTGAACTCTGCGTCATGTGTGAGGCCGAAATCGCTGTCGGAGTCGCCGAACAATTCACTCATCGTCGTTTGCATGTACCACGTGCAACTGACAGCAGACGCCAGCGCTGCTGCTAGTACGTCACGAGTTATTGTCGCTAAATGACCTACACCTACGTCAGGCTGTGTTGATACGTCGCCGTGCAACCGCCCCCCTCGGTAACGAAAAACGAACCACGATGTTCTTATTAATGCTCTCGACACCGGTATTCTTATTTAGAGCAACGATATGAAAAATTTCTCAAGTTAGCGTTAGTGCTCCTTTAAAAGATTTGCTTCATTTCATAAGTCTCAAAGTTCTGCATTGTGTACGGCGTCATCGGTACTCTCGCATCCGCTTCTTCTTAGAAGCGAGGCACGCTTAATCGGGCTCATCAGCGGCATACCATCAGCGGCATACTTAATCGGGCTTCACCAAGGCATACCTTGGTGAAGGAGGCGCTCATCTGTAGAGATTCTTACCGGCGCGCCTGTGTGGCAGAAGGGAGGCTGGAGAGGCGTTGCATCTGCGTCTGGCTGGCGCAGTACGCCGAGCACCAGCGCACCGTCCAGGACAGGAGCAGCGACCACGATGTGAACGTCTCGTACGGACTGAGGTTCCAGCTGCAAGGCACACAGGCGTATCTGCTAGGTGACATTTTCGCAACGCGGGCTTTTCCATACATACGTCCCATTTGCAGAATTAGGGCCTAAATGAACGGAGGGAAAATGGAAGGTTAACAGGGACGTTGGATATGCTACTCCGCGCTGGTAATCCCAAAATTGTAATGCTAGTCCACGGTCCACCATCTTAGTTACAAATGGAGTGTTCCTACTGGCGTCCCAGCCATTTGTCTAGTATTCCCGGTGCCTTTACAACACCCTCGTCAAATTGAAGCAGTTACTGATAGCATTACTGAAACCAACGACTAGGTTAAGTTACAGATAGGTCTACGTCACCGTTACAAATTTTTAAACAAAAAAAAATAGAAGAAAAAAAACGTACGCGCAAGTTATGTTCGTTTGCGGTATTTCGTTCATAATTATAACCAGAAGTAGTCCATTCCAATAGAACGCCATACAAAAACACCGAGAACCAAAAACAGAAGTGGCCTATAGATCTGGAGAGTATTGTTAATCAAGCAGAAACAATACTGTCAGGATATTGTATTTAGGTACATCATTTTTCGAAATATTTTGCCTCAAGTTGTTGGCACGTTATTGCGATTAAACTCCGATTAGCTGCTGCGTACAGATGAATTATAGAAAGTCAGCACGGCGTTTGTCTAATGTGTGTGTGTGTGTGTCTCGTCGTCCACTTCGGTATCTTCGCTGTTCCCATTCACTAAAGAGATAGAGTCATTGAGGCCTGCAGACCTCATGAAGGTAATCGGGAATTTTATTACGATCCCCTTTGAAATGGGGTGGTGATCACTATATTTATCCGGCATATTCGTTACAGCTATGTATTCAGTGTGGCACTTTGCTTGTCTGTTTGTCTGCCTTCACACAAGTTTGTATTTTTATAATCTACTTTAAATATAATATCTGGTGTTTTACGTCCCAAAACCACGATATGATTATGAGAGACGCCGTAGTGGAGGGCTCCGGAAATTTTGACCATCTGGTGTTCTTTAACGTGCACTGGCATCGCACAGTACACGGGCCTCTACCATTTCGCCTCCATGGAAATGCGACCGCCGCGGCCGGGATCGAACCCGCGACCTTCGGGTCAGCAACCGAGCACCATAACCACTGCTCCACCGCGGCGGACATATAATATACTGTTACCTGCACCTGTAACAATTCTTGTTCGATCAGTCTGCTCCGTGCTTTTTGAACCAATATTCTAAACGTATTTTGCTCATATCAGGTGCTGGCCAATTAACGCTGCCACCCAAGTGGAAACCCCGAGTCAGTGAAATATTCACGCCTTCTACGGAGCATGATGGATGAATGTCATGGCATCCTTGGCATTCCATTACAATGTATTCCATTACAAGGCATTCTATTACAATGCAGCACACACATGCCTCATAGAAACCCGGAATGAGCGAGTCACGACCACTTTGTTGCTCGTAGCATGCTTACTCGAATACTTTGATCCGCCCTCCCTCTTCGGCCAGTGTTATCATGTTGCCGAAGCCTCCGACATGTAGGACGCCCTGCAGGGAAGGAAAGAAAGAAAACGTGTATATAGAGCAAACAGCAGGACAAGTCAAGTGGCATTAATTGTTCTGCCTGCCTAAATACGTGTAACAGGTGCAACTGCGAGACGCTGATGTCGCTGAATTGGCAGATTGAATGGGCATACGAGTTTCACTGGGAAGTGACGCTCTCACGATTTTAGATGCGAAGCATCTTATGCTCGGGGCTCTGTCCGTCCCTCCCGCGTCCCGCGTACCGCGTCCCCCGTCCCCCGTCCCGCGTCCCCCGTCCGGCCACTTTCATGAAGTAGGGAAGCACCCATTATGCGAACCAGAACACTGTAGTAATATGAAGGCCGTCAACCGTACCACAGTCATCAGAGTCATGGCCGAGAGCACAGAGAGGCTGCTTAGCAATGGCTAGGCAGGTGGTGTCTGTCGCCCGGGTTGACCCCATTCCTTGAGTCATGGCCGAGAGCACAGAGAGGCTGCTTAGCAATGGCTAGGCAGGTTGTGTCTGTCGCCCAGGTTGACCCCATTCCTTAATCTTGCTTGCATGTGTTTGGAGGGGGCTTAGTCCGTCCCTCTTTCCCGTGTCCCATACCGCCGCAGCGCATGCGCGTCCCCTCCCCCCTCTCTCCTACGCTCAACCCCTTTCTCTCTTCTAGGAATCCTCTACTCTACGGAGCAGCCCCCCGCGTCCCACACCCCCCACAGCGCATGCGCGTCCCCTCCCCTATCCTCTCCTACGCTCACCCCCCCTTCCTCTACTCTAGGAATAATCTACTCTACGGAGCGGCTCCGGCGTCCCACATCCCCACAGCGCATGCGCGTCCTCTCCCCCCTCTCTCCTCTAGGAATCCTCTACTCTACGGAGCGGCTCCCGCGTCCCATACCCCCTCAGCGCATGCACGTCCCCCCCTCTCTCTCTCCTCCCCTACGGTCCCCCCCCCCCGTTCTTTCCTCTAGGAATCCCCTACGGAGCGGCGCGCACGATAGGTGGTGTGACAGCTGCGTACTCCGCTGGGGGCGCCACGGGAGTTCCGCGGTATGAAAATGACGGAGCGCGCGCGCCTCATTCTCTCTCCTGTGCAGCGCCGCGATGAGCGCCCGGACCACTGCCGTGAAGTGAGAGCGGCGGCGTTCCTCCCGCTCAAGCTAATGATCTCCCCGCTGCTTCGCATCCACACATGGTTCCCTTTAGCGGGAGATGGGGAATTTTTTAGATGCGAAACATCTTATGCTCGGGGGCTCTGTCCGTCCCTCCCGCGTCCCGCGTCCCCCGTCCCGCGTCCGGCCACTTCCATGAAGTAGGGAAGCACCCATTATGCGAACCAGAACACTGTAGCAATATGAAGGCCGTCAACCACTACCACAGTCATCAGAGTCATGGCCGAGAGCACAGAGGCTGCTTAGCAATGGCTAGGCAGGTGGTGTCTGTCGCCCAGGTTGACCGCATTCCTTGATCTTGCTTGCATGTGTTTGGAGGGGGGCTTAGTCCGTCCCTCCTTCCCGCGTCCCACACTACCACAGCGCATGCGCGTCCCCTCCCCCCTCTTTCTCCTACGCTCATCCCCCCTTTCTTTCCTCTAGGAATCCTCTACTCTACGGAGCGGCCCCTGCGTCCCACACCCCCCACAGCGCATGCGCGTCCTCTCCTACGCTCACCCCCTTTCTCTACTCTAGGAATCATCTACTCTTGGGAGCGGCGCCCGTGTCCCACATCCCCACAGCGCATGCGCGTCCTCTCCCCCCTCTCTCCTCTAGGAATCCTCTACTCTACAGTGCGGCTCCCGCGTCCCACACACCCCCCACAGCGCATGCACGTCCCCTCCCCCTCTCCTACGGTACGCCCCGTCCTCTCCTCTAGGAATCCTCTACTCTACGGAGCGGCGCCCGCGTCCCACAGCGCATGCGCGTCCCCTCCCCCCTCTCTCTCCTCTCCTACGGTCCCCCCCGTTCTCTCCTCTAGGAATCTTCTACGGAGCGGCGCGCACGACAGGTGGTGTGACAGCTGCATACTCCGCTCAGGGGCGCCACGGTAGTTCCGCGGTATGAAAATGACGGAGCGCGCGCGCCTCATTCTCTCTCCTGTGCAGCGCCGCGATGAGCGCCCGGACCGCTGCCGTGAAATGAGAGCGGCGACGTTCCTCCCTCTCAAGCTAATTATCTTCCCGCTGCTTCGCATCCACACATGGTTCCCTTTAGCGGGAGATGGGGATTTTTTATTTTCAACCTCTCCCCCTTGCAGAATAGCAAATAGGTGAATATAAGCTCTTTCTTGCCTACTGAGACCCCGCTTCTTTTTTTTTCTTTTTTTAAAGCTTGGGTGACTGGGCTAGTTTACGATGTCAAATGTTCACTGACTCAACTAAACGAATAGGGGCTTATGTCGTTTAATAGCTGACCATCACTTTCAGGGCACTAGCTCTTAAGGGGCCCTGCAACACTTTTCCAAGTAGTCATCTAAGGGCTTCTAACACTTTGAGACGCGATGTACACGACTTGTTTTTGTTAGTCGTATCGACTTGTGACGAAGAAAAAGCCAGATATATTGAGCTTCGGATGACTTCAACCTCTTGCATAATAAATTTGTCTTCATTTAACTCCATTTTGAAGTGTACTGTTGCATACGATCGCTTTGGTGAAGGCACTACTACTACGTTCGACGAGTCGTTCGACGTGCCGCTTCCCGCGAGCCACGTCAAAAGTATAACTTTTCTTTGTTTAAGATTGACAAATGAATACGAATTGGCACTACATTTCTAACCTGAGTTACGATTCCATTTATGCAAGAACAATGCATATATGACTTCAGAATAAATAAATATTTAATTACAATTCAATTGCGAATAATCCCTATAACACCACATAAATTAGTGTATTATGACATTTTTATTGCGATAGAATATCGAGCGCCTTAAAAAAAATGTTTCGATTTGACGCCTTTACAGACAATTCTCTATAAGCGGTGTCTGAAAGGGTTAAAAAGAGCTGATTTCCTCAAGAATCAGCTGCCGTAAAAATTTTTACAATTCGTTAAGTACGAGCCGAGTTTCAAGGATTTGTCACACGCTACTAGGACGTTCTCTCTCCTTTCGTATCAGCGAGCGCGCTGAAAGCTTTATATATGCAGGGTGGTATGACGAGGGTGCAAGAAGACGGCTTCGTTCGTCAGCGCGCGTCATAACCTTCAGCACTTTCTTTGCTTTCCTTTCTTCGAACGCGCGGCTTACTTTCAGTGTGATCGCGAGCGCGTGCGTGGGCATGTGGCGCCATCCTGTGGCGGCAGCGGTAACTATGCAGCTCACGATGCTCAAATCAGGCAATTACCGTGGACTTCGGCTTTATGGCGCGGTCATTTGGGTTTATGACATCATTTGTCGAGAGAAGAGGGATGCGATTTCTAGCTGACAGAATTAATTGTACATTTCGGGACGCCTCCCTAGCTCTAATGCTTGGCTCGCGTGTTCTCAGGAGCCTCGACTACTGATCGGCAGCGTTTTGTGACCATGCTGAAAAAAGTGTTGCAGGGCCCCTTTAGGGTGCTAAGATAGCGTTCATAATAAAAGACGAGCGAGTATAGCGTGTTAATAAAACACACGCAACTCGTAAACGAGGATGATTGTTTCTAGGCGAAATAAAAGTCCCAAAAGGTGTTACCACACTTTAGATAGCCAGTAGGAACAAAGCATTGTTAGGGATTATCAGCATAAGCATGGTGCTTTCGGGTTATGCGCATGCTAGTAAACACGTCGTTCCTTCGCACCAGCCTGAACGGGTGAGAATATGAGTGGCAGGTACACGTGTGTACCGATTAAACGTCCATACCGCTGTGATGACTAGAATGTAGCTTGCGTAGATCAGTATCATCTGAACCGCATCCGTCCATACCACCGCCTTTAGGCCTCCCTGGAGGAAAAGAATAAGAACACACCGAACACATTCAGGCGATATACTTAAAAGACTTGTTCTTGTATACCGGGTGTCACAGCTATCTTTAGCCAAGGGTTAAAAATACAATATTAGAGGCAGGCGAGCCAAATTAGTTGCATATTGCTGACAGCCACCTTGCGCACTACAGGCAATTTTTTGTTTTGTAATTAATTCATTTGTTAATTAGAATTATTTAACTAAATAAATAAATATTGACTTTAGGCAAGAAATTGGACTTGCAAAGTTCGAGAGCGTCTTCAGAAACCCTCAGTGCATTATTTGCGATAAAGAAAGTCTCACGTGTAACATTTTTTCGAAGCTGCAAAGAAAGCCCACGAAATACAAAAAAAAAAAAAGGCCACGTGACTAGCGCCCTTGCGTGCCGCGACCGTGCTGCTCTCAGCCGTGGTTTGAGCGAAAGAAATGAGCTTCTGCCGCGATTCGCCGGTGCGTTGCAGCGGTAGGCCAATAAGTTGACGATGGTTTCTTGGCCCTTTGCCAGCCATTTGGCGCGCGTGACGGTGGAAGTTGTAGCGAGCGCTTTCAGTTTTTTTTTTGCGTCAAATGAAAGACCAAGCCCTCAAGAGCCTAGAAAATGTACTGCTATGCGTGAGTGTACCCTGAAAAAGTAATTATAGTATGTTTTTAAAAGCTAGTATTGGTACCTACTGTACCTGATGTCACGACGTGGTATGAGCTTCTAGTCACGTGCTCGCGCAAGATATCGTGACGTTTCCATAGCCACTCCGCACCGTGGCTCCATTGGCGACGCACAAGCGGCCATTTTGAATGTTTTGGAATCTGACGTCATTACAACTAGCCAGAGTGCTGCATGAAGTCACCAGAATTAGTACTGTAGCTTGACGTTAAGGTAGTGCTGACGTCGGTAGTTGCGCCGTGGGAAAATTGAATTTAATATGAAAATATGAGAGCTTCACACTTGCTCAGAGCTGTCTTTGTGTACAGGAGATTTGTATGGCAGAGTAAACTCGCCTTCGGAAAATGGCGTCAGTACCACTTTGATCCCACGTACTCTTATCTTTATTTGCATATCCGTTTCTTTATATGACGCTCATCGGCGTGTTCGCAAGTGTGTTAACTTTTCCGCGAAGTGCTTATCGGTATCTTATCAGCTAGTGGCATTTGCTCTCTTGGCAGGGCTTGCCCTGACTGACTGACTCATTCGCTTGCTCAATCACTCTCTCGATAAGTAACTAAACACAACTGTTCGCGACACACGGGACAAAAAAAAAAAATGTTTGAAATTTTAACAGCTGAAGATGAGATATCTTGCCGTTAAATTGGCTAGTGCAGTTGAAACTAACTTGTTATTACAAAAGTGACGCACTTGATACTTACGATGTTCGTGTAGAACGTGCAGGCCAAGCCGTTCATGACGATTGAAGACCACACGGACAAGCCGGTCACTTGAAACGGAACGAATGATTAGATATGAGAGAAGACAGACAGATTAGGTTATATTACTAGATTACTAGATATTATTATTATTATTATTATTATTATTATTATTATTATTATTATTATTATTATTATTATTATTATTATTATTATTATTATTATTATTATAAAATCCTGAGCTTGGTGAAGTGCAGGTCACCGCCCTGTCAAAAAGGGGGACGCCCTTTCATCCACCCATCCACTGTCATCGAAAAAACTCCCAAAGTCCCTTGCGCACTCACCTAAGGTCACTCGAAGGCGAAAGCCACTTTTCTTTTTCGTCTTATCCATCGATTGTATTGATCGCCCCCACCCTCGAAAAATTGACGTATTATCTTTTGCGTCTGCCCTATGCTGGCGAGATGTGAGTGAAGAGAGAGTTGCAGTCTTATTCAAATAAAGATTTAGTTTTTTGGATGCATTAGGAATGTCACCCTGGGGAAGTAGCGTCGATCGTCCACATCTTTCGCTTATCGATGACGAGCGGAAAGTGGAAATTACCCTACGCCTAATAAGAAAATTGTATTACCGCCCTACTACCCCACGCTGCCCGAAAAAAATTGAAAAAAATTAAAGGACACTTTGTACATTCCAAAGTGTGTTCGGCGAAAAGCTTGTAGCCATTCGACTGACTATGCCATGTCTTTTTTCTTTTACACTCTCAGTGGGATGGCACACAAACGGAATGTGTGCGTGTTTTCTTTTTTAATTTTTTACCGCGAATCGCAGCGAGACGCGAGACTAATCTGCCTTCGACGCACGGACCACCGTGGCGTCGAACTGTGTCATGTGCTATACATGGCCATGAACGTGACACGCTTCAACTTTCGTGGCAAACGCACGCCACCTGACACTTATGACACTACGGAGCCGATGCCACAAAGAAGCGAAGCGCAGTGCCCACTACGGAGTGACGTTAGCCCTTCCCACTTCCTCGTCAGAGATGGTGAACTAGCGCATGGTAATCATTTCACTGATGAGTGGACAAAGACTGTTCTGCACTGGGTAGCACACACCCAAAAGGAAACAGTGTTCTTTCAATGAAATGATTAAATTGATTTTCATTAATTATCCTTACAGTAAAATGACCCTTGTCTTGACTAAACTTACGGTCTGACATCGTATTTATCCTCTACAACTCTAGGTATTACGACATATTTATGAGAGTTTTTCGCTTTTATTTGGCTTTCGTAACACTCGAGCTGTTTCGTAACACTCAACGTCGGTTTGGCTGGGGAGAATTCCTACACGCTCCTTGAAAAACATAATCGCACATGGTGCTATAGCACCATAGGAAACTCAAGAGGGGGGATTTTTTACATTCGTTTAGGACGACTCGAAGGCGAAAGCACACTCCTTTTTCTTCTCAGTAGACGTACTAATCCCACTCCGAAATCTTTCGGCACCTGACGTGCTTTTGGACTGCCTCCACGATCGTAGGCATTGCAAGCTTCCTGCACCTCCACTCGTTTTTGCACTGCATCCGGGTTCAGCTCAGCGCACCTTTAACCAAGCGATGACGTCATGTGTTAACGTCATAATTCGACGCCAAGTTATGTGACGTCATGACGACGTCTTCGCGTGATGATCTTTTGCATCACTCGCGTTGACACCGACGGTAAGTTTTCGCGTTTCGTGAGGCAGCTATGGATTTCACCTCAATAACGACAACTTGCTAAGTCCCTGAAGGGAAACTCAGCTTCAGACAGATCACTTGTGTTTAAAGAAATTTACACAGACTATGGACCTCAATAACATTTCAACAGAACAGAAGATGCGCAGACACGCCAAAAAATGTCACAAAAAGATAGGTACACATATGTACATTTGGGAGAGCGACGCGAGAACTTTCTGCCAATCGAACCACTGATACATCGCAAAATGGTATGTTGTTATTTTGTGCGAC
This sequence comes from Rhipicephalus appendiculatus, assembly GCA_030522465.1. Taxonomy (NCBI): domain Eukaryota; kingdom Metazoa; phylum Arthropoda; class Arachnida; order Ixodida; family Ixodidae; genus Rhipicephalus; species Rhipicephalus appendiculatus. The sequence goes on along the minus strand of JALIZH010012054.1, from coordinate 80,350 downwards.
CTCCTTGGATGCGCTGGTATCTTTGCTTATGCTTCAACTCAATTTTTTGAATAAATTTAGAGCGCGCGACAACACTAATCACAGAGTAGGTATCGAAATTGGCTAGCGCGCAAGTCTTTACCTAAAGCCATACTCCTTTTTTGACAAAAATTAACGCGGAATGTCCTGTGGAAGTTTTCTATTCACACTCGATGTGTCAGCGCCCCTGCGGGGGAGTTTTTTACAGACGGACACTAGCATTAATCGGCACTCTCTCCACCTGATCTACGCAAGGAGGTTTAATTTACCTCATGGCATGTACGGGGTGTGGAGTAACACCAACAATTTTTCGCATCACGCGGGAGTGTGCAGAGCACGAAGACGAACACGACAGAAATGGCATATGGGACGACTAGGAGGCGCTGCTGCCTAGCACGGACATGGGAGGTCATCTCAAGGAGGTTACAAAAATTGAAGGACACTTTGTACACTTCAAAGTGTGTTCGGCGAAAGCTTGTGGCCATTCGACTGACTATGCCAGGTCTTTTTTAAATGCGAAGCATTTCTTAGCGAACTTCGGCGACTTTGAGCGTATCTATCTATCTATCTATCTATCTATCTATCTATCTATCTATCTATCTATCTATCTATCTATCTATCTATCTATCTATCTATCTGTCTGTCTGTCTGTCTGTCTGTCTGTCTGTCTGTCTGTCTGTCTGTCTGTCTGTCTGTCTGTCTGTCTGTCTGTCTGTCTGTCTGTCTGTCTATCTATCTATCTATCTATCTATCTATCTATCTATCTATCTATCTATCTATCTATCTATCTATCCGCCTACGACTTTGTGCTCTCCTGGCCGTATCGTTAATGGGATTTATACCAAATTTGGTATGGCATAACATGACCGTATGACGAACATAAATGGCTGGTCATATCATGAAAATCATGGCTAACTTGTCATGAAAAGTATGATTTACATGCCACGCTCATGGCGCGCTCGTGGCCGTTTGGTTACCTTGATATACACCAAATTTGGGATTGAATGACGTGACTGTATGACGGACATAAATGACAGGTGGTAATATGCAAATAATGACTTGCATGTCATGAACAACATGATTTACATGCCACGCTCATGGTGCGCTCGCGGCCGTTTCGTTAGCTTGATATACACCAAACTTGGTATTTAGTGACGTGACCGTATGAAGAAAATAAATGATGAGTGGTAATATGGGAATCATGACATATCATGTGTGACATCACTTGCATGCCACGCTCATGGCGCGCTCGCGGCCATTTCGTTAGCTTTATATACACCAAATTTGGGATTGAGTGACGTGACTGTATGACAAACATAAATGACAAGTGGTAATATGCAAATCATGACATTTCATGTGCAACATGACTTGCATGCCACGCTCATGACACTCTTGTGGCCGTTTCGCCAGCTTGATATACACCAAATTTTAAGGGGAAAGCCTTTAGTGTCTCGTGCTCACGTGCGCCCGTCCGTCCGTCCGTCCCTCCAGCCGTGCCCTGGCACAGTGCCAGGTGGTTGCCGGGGCGCGCAAACGGACGCCGGTCGCGTTGGACTCTACAGCGCTCGCGCTTTCCTTGCGTAGCGTCCCTGTGCCCAGCGTCTCTAATCATGCAAGGAGGGAGACGCGCGCATCACGTTCCATTCTGACCGACCCCGTCTCAGTGAGCACAGGCGTTCGAGGAACACACTTTGGAATTGACAAGGTGTCCGTCAATTTAAACGCTGGAACGCGGATGGCGTCTGCACGATGCGCAGAGCGCGAGAACACGAACGCATGCGAAACGGAGGCAGACTGATCTCGCGTCTCGCTGGGATTCGAGATAAAAAATTAGGCGAACATAAGTGGCAGGTGGTAACATGAAAATCTTGGCATGCATGTCATCTACAATGCCATATACATGCCACGCTCATGGTGCGCTTGCGTCCAGTTCGCTAGCTTGATATACACCAACATTTGTATTGCGTGACGTGACTGTATGACGAACACAAATGAAAAGTCCTAACATGTAAATAATGACATGCATATTATGTACAGCATGATTTGCTCCTTGCTGGCTGCTTCGCATCGCATCGATTCCCACAGTGCGTGGGATCTGCCAGTTTTTTTTCTTTTACACTCTCAATGAGATGGCACCACACAAACGGACTGTGTGCGTGTTTTCTTTTTTAATTTTTTACCGCGAATCGCAGCGAGACGCGAGACTAATATGCGTCCGTTGGCATGCATTCGTATTTTCTCGCGCTTTGAGCATCTTGCAGACGCCATCCGCGGTCCAGCGCTTAAACTGACGGACACTTTGTAAATTCCAAAGTGTGTTCTGCGAACACCTGTGTCCATTGAGACGGGGCCGGTCAGAATGGAACGCGATGCGCGCGTCTCCCTCCTTGCATGATTGGAAACGCTGGGCACAGCGACGCTACGCAAGCAAAGGGCGAGCGCTGTAGAGTTCGACATGACCGGCGTCCGTTTGCGTGCCTCGGCGACCACCTGGCACCGTGACAGGGCTAGGACGGACGGACGGACACGGACGGACGGACGGACATGAGCATAAGACATTAAAGGCTTTCGCCTTAAAATCTCCTTAGATCAGCTACCGTTTATCCAAAGGACTGAACAGATGACCCGTGCCCGTGGGGCCTTGGAATAGCTTGGAATAGGGGGCACCACCTTGCCGGACAAACCCCGTTTTTAGTGCGGAGCACCTTAGGGACCCAGGGCTGTCGTATGTTGTCGTCGCTTGGCGTAACGCAGGCGAAACCACGTATAATAGACATCTGTACCATAGCTATGTATAGCGATGGGCGGTAAAGGGAAGTGAGGCTGAGGAGGAGTGATGTGAGGGTGAGGAAGATGGAAAGGAGGAACGGAGGGGGAGGGGGAATACACTGTCAATACGCTGTCATCTTACGTCACCGCTTGGCGTCACGCACACTCAACAATGTATAGCATAGCCATATACAGCAAGGGGCAAGACTGGGAAGTGAGGGTGAGGAGGACGGGAAGGAGGAAGGAAGAGGGTGAAGCATAGCATAGTGATGTATAGCATTAGGCAGGCAGAAACATGTATAGCTTAGCCGTGTTAGCAAGGGGGCGGGAAAGAGAAGTGAGGGTGAGAAGGATCGAAAGGAGAAAGGAAGAGGGCAAGGCATAGCATATCCATAATGGCGTCACGCAGGCAAAACCATGTATAGCATAGCCGCGTATAGCAATCCGGGCGGGAAAATGGGTGTGAGGTTGAGGAGAAGCGAAAAAAGAAGGGAAGAGCGTAAAGTATAGAATGGCGTTAGGCAGGCACAACCATGTATAGCAGAGCCACCTGTAGCATAGCCATATATAGCAAGGTTGCGAAAAAGGGAAGTGAGGCTGAGGAGGAGCGATGTGAAGGTGAGGAGAATGGAAAGGAGGAATGAAGGGGGAGGAGGAAGAGAATATGCTGTCATCTTACGTCAGCGCTTGGCGTCACGCATAGTAAACAATGTATAGCATAGCCATGTATAGCATGGGGGCAAGAAAGGGAAATGAGGATGAGGAGAAAGGGAGTATGCTGTCATCATAGGCTGACATCTCATGTCGTCGCTGGATGTCACGCAGGCAAAACCATGCATAACATAGCCAATTACAGCAAGGGGGGCGGAATATGGAAAGGAGTGAGGAGAGAAAGGCAGGACGATCGTAAAGCATAGCACAGCCATGTATGGCATGACGCAGGCAGAACGATGTATAGTATAGCCATTTTAGTATGGTGTAGTAAGGGTGCAGGAAAGGGAAGTCATGGTGAAAAGGAGGAGGGCTTAGCATAGACGTGTATAGCATAGTATAGCAATTGGACGGAAAAGTGAAAGAAGGGTGAGGAGGAGTGAAGTGAGAGGGAGGAGAAAGGAAAGGAGGAGGCGGGAGGGCGCCACTGCATCCCTGCATCACAAATGGTTTCCTTTCCCGCCATGGAGGCCAAGCAAGCTGCATGGTGGAACGCCAGGGCGCGCTTGCGCGTGAACGCGAGTGTCGCTGAAGGAACGCAGATCCTTCAGCGACCCTGACAGGCTGCGTTCGTACTGTCTACTTCTACTCTGGTGTCTCGTCCCAAGCGCAGTTTAAGTTCACATGTCTTACCGCCTAGGACCCCCCTCCCCCCCTCCCCCCCCACACCCCAACACACGCTCCTTGAGTTCGTCGCTGAAGGACAGGTGAATCACTGCTCCGCATTTCCTACAGCTTTCACGTTGAGTGCAACTGCATACATTTTTCTCACCCCCATATTCCCTGTGGAGCCCTGAGATCATGTTCGCTGTCTGTACACAATAAAGTGTTTCTGCTACTAGTTACAGCCTTAGAATTCTTGATTTCCGGCTTTATTTCACGGCCAGTCATGCATACGCTAGGAGTATGAGCCCCGTGCTAAGAAACCGCTTCTGTCATTTTCGTCGGCCCGCTCGGAAGTGCTGATGCGTGGCATCACTAAACTGCAGCCTCTTGAACGCTCTCAGGGTATCGTGCTTTCACAGGTGGAAGAACAGTTTTGCAGGTCAGGCGGACCACCTCGAGAAAACTGGTTATCCGCAACATGTCCGCGCTTCTGTTGCTAGCCAGCTTCTCAAAGATATCAAGCGCTGTTTTCACGATGACCGCCATGATATAAGGGCGAGAAGAAAGTTGAGGTTGCAGTAGTCCCTTACATACACCATGTATCGCACCGCCTTTAGAATATAAGGCTGAGAATCGACGTGAAAGTTTTTTCTGCGCCCCAAAAACTCGGAAAACTGTGCAGGCTAACGACTTCCACTAGCACAAGAAATGGCGACTGCCAGATCGAGTAAGCAGTGTGGAAAGTTGGGCAAGTTGGTGAGAGTTCATTTTGGTCGAACTGCGCGGTGGGACGAGACACGAAGAAAGAAGCAAGACTAACAACATGTCCATGGGCGTCGGCAGGGGGGGGTGCAAAAGGGGCACTTGCCCCCCCTCAAGCAGCACCAACACTCGCCCCCCGTCCAAGCCACACCATCCCCCTCTCCCCTACAGCGCTGCAACACTCGTTTGCACCCCCCAAAACAAAATCCTGGCGACACCCATGAACGTGTCTCTTCCCACCGCGCAGTTCGACCAAAATGAACAAACATGCCAGATCGAGCACAGAAACTTCTTTGTACCGTGTGTCAACAACGCGGTGTATGTAATACTAATGTCATGCGGCAAGAAATTGAAATACGGCGGCCAGACTTCAAGGTGCCCCAACGTACGCTCGCGTGAACACCGCTGGAATGTGCCGAGTGGCAACTCCGGACATTTGAGCGCGCATTGTAGGGGTTGTGGTTCCGTTCCTGCTTACGATCTAACCGGGGTGGTGTTAAGATGTAGAAATATGCTTACTAAGGAGATTGTAGAGGCGGCCGAGATTGCTCGTTTGGGGGGAAGGATTCAGGTATGCCTTCCAACGATTTATACAAGATGGAAGGGGATTATCTTTTCTATGCGGACACACTTGTAAGATAATGTTTTATTGCGATAGCAATCATATGGACATTCCCGGCTGGTTTTTGCCGTCGGCGTCGCCGTTGCCGCCGCCGTCATGCCCTGTATACGTATATGTATCTATATATTTATAAAAGCCACAAAGAAAAATAATTCAGAAAAATGCTTCCGACGGGCGGCATCGAACGAGGGACCTCTCGCTTTGCAGCGCGTGGCGCTAACCACTGAGCCGCGAAAGCGCACGTCCTTCAACCAACTTCAACGTTCAAACGGCGAGCTATTTATATATAGCGAGTTTGCAGCGTGTTTTCAGCATTACCAGCGAGATGGCGCAAAGGCCGCGCTCGGCGGAACTTAGCTCGGTGCCCGCCCCGCTCGTCGCTACGCCCGCGCGCATGCACTCCTCTCCCTCACGCTGTCTCGCGCACTTAGCTCCGTGGGGGGTAGATGCCCTTGTGTGCGCTTATCTCTCGGGGGAGGGGGGGGGGGGAGAATTGGGCGCTCACCGGAACGATTGCGTTGTAGTCACCGAGCGCACGAAGGTCACTTCGCTCGCGGAAGTCCCCCCCGTTTGCGAAAAGAACACGCTTTTCAAACACAGCGAAGTAACAACTGTGACACTTGTTAGTTCGCGCTCGTCTGTACCTGTGAATACGTTTCGTGCGTCGTTTTTGTTTGAGCAGCGCGTTAAGTGTCGAGCTGTGAACGTTGTTAGTTCTCTGTCGTCCTGTGCGTGTTGTTTTCGTGCGTCATGTGTGTGTGAGCAGCGCGCTGCACGTTTCAACCTGCTTGCCATTCGTCGCTTGACATTCCAATTTGTTGCTATCGCATTCATTGCTTCGCCTTGTGGCGAAACTGTGACATTTTTTAACTTTGTCACCTGTTTGCGTTTGTGCACCATGCTTGTCTCTTTTTTTTTTTGCTCAGTTTTGCAATTTTTTTTCACTACAAATACGTGCTTTTTTCCTAATTGGAACCTCAGTTAGGAGTAGGCGCTTGTTCGTGTCGCCTCCCTTAGTCCGTTAGTTTTTCCGCGCTATTAACACTTTTTTCTTGGCGGTAAGAAACCATGTACAAATAATAATCTACTATACGTAGGAACGTCGATAACCCCGCTTTGTCCATTTTATGCAAGTGCCACCACAGTGGATACAAAAACACGTGCTATAAGGCCTTACCTGAAGATACTGCCAAGGATGGCCCGTAGAGCGCCACCCCTGTGTACATAACCTGAAAAGAAATAAATACATTAATAATATAAATAAATTATGAAGTCATAAATTATTGCTTTGAGACATGTCATATAGTGGGAGACTTGGGAATAATGTGTTTGTGTGTTTACGTTTGCGTGTACGTGTGTTTACTCGCGTTCGAATGTAAGCAACAATTTTTTGTTTACCTGAGCGACGCACTGCCCGCAGCGTTTGGCCTCAAGTGATTCAAACTTGAAAACGTGCCTTGCCTGTGTCACGCCGTTTTGGCATATGCTTGCTTGTGTACATTTTATTTATTTATTTATTTATTTATTCAAAATACGTTACAGGCCAAACAGGCGCATTGCGCAAAGGGAACATCAAAATACCATGCACATGGCTATACACGACTGATATACAAAACAATAACATAGGGAAAAATTGTCGATGATTAGAAAATGTAGAATAGTTACAACGATATAGAAAATACAACGGGAACTAAATACAGAGAACATGCGAGATATATTAACCATAAAACAACGGGCTTCAAAAACTGAACAAGCATTCTAAAAAAGTCAGATTTTACAAGTCATAAAAACCAAGAGCGTTGCTCAAGAATACGCATAAAATATGAGATGCATGTCAGTTTCAAACGCAATAAAAATCACAATAAAGCTTAGGTATATAAGTACGCATGCAAAATTGAAAGATTTCGTAGGGTGGAGAGGGAGTTTACCTTCTCCACCCCCCCCAACGTGCCCACGCCTATATGTCTAGAGCCTTCTCCCATTGCGTCGAGAAGGTAACGAGAAATGCTCAACTTGTTTAAAGAGGAACAAAATATGGTTTTGCAACGTACCGTTTGGAGTATGAAGACGCCAGATGCCACGTTCCTGAGAAGGGTGGAGTTGTAGCGTTTTTCCAGATACTGAAAGAGAAAGAATATCTCTTGTTTGTCGCACTGTAACCAAGAAGCGCTTGAGCATCAATGACTCTGAAAGGCATAAAAGCGACTGCAGATATAATTAACCGACGACTCCCCTGTACGGTGAACAAAATATCATTATATATATATATATATATATATATATATATATATATATATATATATATATATATATATATATATATATATATATATATATAGATTATGAAGAGTCTGGCTTCGGTTGCCGTAGAACAAAATAGGAAAAATATATATACGCCTCTAAAAAACTGTTTATTGGTGACGTTTCGATCGGAGACCGATCTTCATCAAGACATCTTGATGAAGATCGGTCTCCGATCGAAACGTCACCAATAAACAGTTTTTTAGAGGCGTATATATATATATATATATTATATATATCAAATACCACTTTAGAAGAAGAAACGCCAACACTTTTGGTTACGAGCTGAGCAAATCAATAATAGAGGTGTTACGTGATATCAGGCACACCGTAGGGGAGTGCTCCGGTTAAATTTTGCCCACCTGAGGTTGCGCGCACTTAAATCTGAGTACATGGGTGTTCTTTGCATTTCGCCCCCCATCAAAATGAGACATCCGTGGCCGAGAATCGAACTCACGACCACGAAATGTCGAACCCACGTGATGTCGTGTGTGATCATTCCAAATTAACTAGCAGCATCAGACACGGCTTGTAATCTTAATAATAATATCTGGGCTTTTACGTCCTAAAACCACGAGATGATTGAGAGACGCCGTAGTGTAGGGCTCCGGAAAATTCGACCATCTGGTGTTTTTTAACGTGCAGACATCGCACAGTACACGGGCCTCTACCATTTCGCCTCCTCCGAAGCGCGCCCGCCACGGCCGGGATCGAACCCGTGACCTTCGGGTCAGCAGCCGGGCTTGCAATCTTCGTGCTTATGAATACTCAATGTGGCAGTTGTGGTCGGAAGTTGAGCCCGCGTCCTCTCTAACTATGCAGTTTGCTTAAGCCTTCATTCGCTTTGTACCACTGCGGGTGCTGAGCAGATAAAGAGTTAAAGGAGCCCTGACATCAAATTTACGCATGTGGATTTTTTTGCATCCGCGAGTAGCTATCGACCCCCAAGTAACGATTCTCGACTCAAAATGCAGCGGAGGGACGAATAAGTACCAGTAATGTTGATAAATATATCCGGTATCGAACGCGATTCAAAACGGGAGGAAAACCCGCCAAATTGTAGTGCTGGTAGCGCTACCTCGCGGCCACGTCGGGGCCGCTCCCCAGCTGATCCCGCTGCCACAAAAAAAGGTGACGTCACGTCCAGCTGACATCGCTGACATTTCGTCTGCTAGGAGCGGCAGGCTCGCGATCCTGCGTTAAAAGCAATGTATTTATCAACCTCGGCCGTACTGCCGGAGCACAGGAACACCAACTACGCACCTCATGTCGCGGACGTTTGGCGAGTGAATCACTGCTTTCAGCTGCAGTAGGGCACACGTATACGGTGGGAATAACCCCGGCCTGGAGACTGGGCCTCGTATCAAACGAGATACCGAACTGCTTCGCCAACACAGGATTCATCGTGTAGCAGCCCGCGTCAAAGTGAAGCGAGCAAATACGGCTGCTGTTCACAGGCGTCCAGTCCGTCGGTCCAACGGCGCGCCGAACGAAGTCAACCCACTGGCTGCGTTGAGGTTCGAGGCTCGGAAATGCAGGAAAGGACACGCACTTTCCGCTTTTTCCGCCCCTCGACGGGCAGGTTCGCACTACGCAGCGGCTCCCCGACATCCTGGCACGTACTGTGTCGCTCCGAGTGATCGCACTCGCGCACGACAAATCAGTCGATGCGACACGATGTACCGCACGCACAGATCAACACAGCAAGAAGAGCCACTACTGAGACCACGCCGGGCGTCGGCGCCACAATAAACACACTCAGACCGTCGACGTCATTGTTACTAGCGTATCACTAGCGTACGTCATAGGTGTGATTCTATCACGTGTTCTATCACACCTCACACGTTGCACTAGTGTCTATGTCGCAGGGCATCCAGTTTTCCGTTGAGCGTTCATACGCTGTTTGCCTGGTTTGCCCTCGAAATAAAATAACTTCCACGCGACGGACGGCATTCAAATTTGGCCAAGACGACCTATGCATACCGAGCAATCGAATGAAGGACACATCTCGACTTTGAAATTTGATGTCAGTGCTCCTTTAAGGGACATTTTAAAACCCCCCCACGTGTGTGTGTTTGTGTGTGTGTGTCTGTATGTCTGTCTGTCTGTGTGTGCGTGTGTGTGTGTGTGTGTGTGTGTGTGTGTGTTTGTGTGTGTGTGTGTGTGTGTGTTTGTGCGTGTGCGCGTGCGTGTGCGCGTGTGCGCGTGCGTGTGCGCGCATCATATATACCTCGTTGATGCTGGTGACGTTGAGGCTGTGGTAGACCGGTAGGAAGATGTACGCCGACAGGAGGACCCCAGTAGATGTGGCAAACACGCCCGTCCAGAGCAACGAGCCTTGCATGAACACCTGTACGCCGAAGTCGATGAGGGAGGTGATAAAAAGGAGAGAGAGGAAAAACGCTGTGGTTAAAATAGCGCTAATGCAGTTCCTGTGTAGGTCTTGGTGCAGGTCTAAATCCTGCGCTAATTTAGTTCTTAAGCAGGCGCTGGTAGAGTTCTAAAACTTGCGCCTAATGCAGCTCCACTACCGCGATTCCTGAGGAAGTGTGTAGTACGGGTAACCAAGCGATTCCCTCGGCAATCACGCGCTTGGCTAGATGGTGGCGCCCTCTCCCTGTGCGCCGCGGGTCTCGTCTGGACGTTTTGGACGCATTGTTCGAGATTTTAAGTAAATTAATGACCTTAATTATTGGTTATTTCTGTAGTTTGTACTATTTTAGACTTTGTTACTTTATTTCGCACTGGTTTTCAACATTGTTAGCCTTGCTTTAGGCCTACATTGGCCGCCGCGCGACCATATGACATGAGGCAGTGGATGGAAGACAGGACGGGCACCTGAGGTGCTGCGCACTTAAAATGAGAGAGGAAAAAATTATTTTCAGAAAGGCATGCCGCAGTCATCTAAGTGGTTCAACGGAAACAAATTGCCAGCCAACATTAGTTACCTAATGTCGTAGAGCAGTACGCGGGAAATGCCCGTCGATCTCCGCTGCTGGTGGCATCTGGCCTCATCAATGAATTTCTCTCGTTTAATGACGATAGTGAACTGAAGTAGTGTTATGACAACCAGCATGTTCTCGCAGCGTGCTGGTTTTTTACAACGCTCTGTTGGCAGGTCACTTGGTTAAATGGGTGTGCGAAAAGGGACGTTCTTTTGTCCACTAGTTTGCAGGTCCAGCTGCCCTCGTTGATAGTTCTAATATGACGCTGAGTTTAACTAAAAGTTCCGGACTTTAAAAAACTTTAAAAGGCTTTAAAAGTGGCGCTTCGCCAGGGGAAACAAGTTGACCGAACTCGCTACAGACAACGCGTATTTGAACTGCCGTAACAAGCAGGCAGAAAATAAAGCGCAGCAAAAAAGTACTGCACATGTCGCATACCGACTTTGCGAATCTCTCTAAGAAGATTCTACTCGTGTCGGGGAAACCCTACATTATTACCTGAAAGATTTCAGTCATCGACGCTTTGGCAAACGGAGCAGTGGGAACTCTATGAACGGGAATAGCTGGGTGCGCGTGCTACGCATTTTGTCAGGTTTCACAGTACCGGAATTGCCATATTTGCATAGGACAATTGACTGCTCGCTTTTGCTGTGTTGGCTTTTCGTTCCGGTGTTATACTATTTCACGCGTAAAGACTTGGTACGAAATATACCTGACGAATATGTTCAGAGAGAATATCTTCGCTAGGAGCGCCTTCCAATGTCACAGCGAGCGAGTTCAGAGTCGAAGCAATTGGTGAATGCAGATCATTTGCTAGATAATTTGGCCGGCTGGTTGTGGGATACGTACCGTTAACGTACGCAACGCATAAGCTCAACCTCGAAATTTTGGTGCCCTGTCCAATTTAAGCCTGCCACCTTGAAGGTGCAAAGATGGCAGCCCATTTCTCACACGTCCCTAGAATTCAGGTCCTCAGTCTCACCATCTCAATCAATAGCTCCAACGCCTTGACTCTTAACAAGATCTCTGCTCGATCTCAAAACTTACGTCTTCTTAAACTTATCTCCAACCGAATAGGCGGTCTTAAAGAAAAAAAGCCTTCGCCGCCTCGTTCAGTCTTTTGTCCTATGTCACATTGCCTACATTGCTGCGTGCCTCAACTGGTACCGTGCTGAGCAACACAAGCTCGATACCCTCATATGGGGGATCTACAAACAAGCACTTGGCCTTCCGTATTGCACCAGCACAGAACTCTTCAACCAACTGGGAGTTCGCAACAGCCTTGCCGAACTCGTTGAAGCCCAGCAACGCTCTCATATTCAACGGCTCACATTCACTGAAACGGGACGCTCCATTCTCTCCACGCTTGGCTTCCCTTATCATCAGCAACAGGGCCCCAAACAATCGATCGCGAATGACATCCGTAGCTGGATACACACGGATCCCATCCCTAGAAACATGCATCATCAATATAACTGGGCGCGGCGCCAAGCTCGGGCTGTAGCTGTCATAAAAGCCCGTGCCCACGTACTTGGCTTCACATTTGTTGACGCAACCCAATATTCTCATGGCGCAAGTTTTGTGGCTCTCACCACACACGATGGAGTCATATACCACGCAACCAGTGTCACTACTCCCACTGCCGAGACGGCTGAAGAAGTGGCCACCGCCCTGGCTACTCTAGATCCCACCTGTCACACCATCGTGTATGACTCTCGCTCAGACGTCACTAACTTCAGCAAAGGCCGTATCTCTCCTCAAGCACTTCGCATCCGCTGCCAGGCACCACGCTCTAAATACAGCATGATCTCCCTGACATGGATCCCCGCCTATACGGTCCCCGTTCACCCAAACCTCCCTAACCTCAGGTTGGACACCAGGGACAATCTGACTACTTACAATGATCTCGTTAACGCCTTTTACCTCAGGCTTTGGAGAATTGCGACCCTCCGACCTCGTATAACGAACTGACAAAACATTTTTACCTGGCGTGGAGACAATACCCTCCACCACGCAGAAAATTAAGCAGACCTCAGGCTCTGACTCTCAGGCTACTTTAGGTCGGGGCATACCCTAGCCCCGCGCTATTGCATAAGATTTATACCGAAATACAGCCAACGAATGCATGTTCCTTATGCGCAGATATAGCTAATCTAGAACACATGCTCTGGCGGTGCCCCGCGTTACGCGGCGGCGAGGTCATCACGTCGTCCAAATGGGAGGATACCATTACCATTACCAGCTCCGGACTCGAACAACAGTTATGGGCAGTCCAACGTGTCCGCGACGTAGCAGATAGACTTGGTCTTTCTGTTCCGACGTGGGAGCGGCCCGCAACGTGCTAATGCGCTTTCCGAAGGACCACAATAAAGTTTATCCATCCATCGATCCATCGGAGTTACCTGGTGCGTGGTATAGAATAGCTTAATGCGCTTGGTATCACTGGCAATCATATACTTATCACGTCACTAAGAGTCGCCAACGAATCGATGACATGACTATGGCAGCCTGGATGCTTCAGACAGTGTAGGGTTCATTGCGCGAAGAAAAAGGGAGTACTTAGAAATCGGTGCTCGGTCCCTTTACCGTACACCTCCATGCGTGGTACAGTACTGGTTCTGGCACAGTACAGTAGTGGCTGCAAGATTTGTAAATGCGGCGCATGCGCATCCAATCGTTAGGGCGCATCGCATTCGGCGTCGTCTGCTATACTTTTCCACCCCTGCGCTAGGCAAGTGCTAGAAAGCGCTAGAAAACGGTCGCATTTTTTGGCGGTGTGATTCATCTACAGCCGACACTCTACTGCCTGTCAGGTATTCAAGCAGAAAAACTATGTCACTATCGCGCTCAGTGTGAGCTACGTCACGCAGGTGCGTGGCCGAGCGCAGTGCAAGGTCAGTGGCGCCGATCGTGGCATATTTTCGAGCTTTTGGGAGAGAGTACTATTTTGTTTATTGCTGCAGTCTTTCGCCAGTTTTAACTCGACGGCTTTCTTGCTCGCTGAAGCAACATCCGCAGAAGCTTCTTACAACGAATATTTTCCGATATCAAATGGGGCGCGGTGTTTCATAAAATTTATGGCTTTACAGCAACACATGCGTACGGTGAAAAAAGGCCGGCATAGAACAACACATGAAGGTAAACATAGGAGAAAACTCATTTTTTGCGGCACAGGGTATGTGGGGCAAAAAGCTAGCCGCAAGACTTTTGTAGGATGCAAGGTTGCTGTGTTGGTACATGTCAATACTCTGTCGAACGAAAAAAAAATTCAACATGCGCAAGGAAAACAGGACCAAGAGCTTCCGAAACTCAGTGTGTCGATGCTTAGCGATAAGCCAGTCATATATTTTTCACATATTGCTCATAGCAACTGGCAAATTTTTATCACAGATAAGGCAATTGAAACCCGATGCAGCAAGTGTACTAAGCTTGCCCTTTCGAGGATAAAATATCTGCCTATTCAATACGCGGAAGACAGAGCTGGTATCACTATATTCATACTGCGAAAAAAAAAAAAAGCGGGATGGGTCAGCGCTCGCTAGCGCACGCCGAGCGATGGAGCAGGGAAGTAGCGGACGACGCGGTGTACGCACCACCCTCATGAATCTATACGCACGCGCTACACTTACAAATCTCGCCAGAAATTATCACCCCGCAGGTGGCCGCCCGCGTGTTCCTTCTTAAGAATGGACCGTATACTGTGCGTGTACGCACGTTTTCTGCCGCCGTCCGAGAATAGAACCCATGAAATTGTGCTCAGCCGCACCGTACAATAAGTAAGCTACCGAGCCAATTACGACTCCACAGTGAGTCTTTGACTCGTGAACTCGTTGCATCGGTTATCCGCCTGCAAAGCCTCGCGAATTGATTCGTTCCTCCGGCTCGGTGAAACTGGAAGGAAGGAAGGAAGGAAGGAAGGAAGGAAGGAAGGAAGAAACAAACAAGCGGAAGGACAGGGAGGTTAGCCACTTCTCAGACCTGCTGGCTACTCTGTACTGGTGAAGGGGTAAGCGAAATAAAAGATTATAGAAAAGATGTTACAAGAAAAGGACAGAAAAGAGGAACAAAACGAAAATAATACGTCACTGCTTAAAGTCTGTCTCTAAGACCACTTGTCCGCAAGAGACACAATAACGCTTTCAAAGCCTCATGTGCTTAGGACGGACTCGGCCAGTGTATCAGAACCTTTTGTTGCGACAAAGGGCGATCATCAAGTCTATATAACGTGTCGGAAAGTTCTCGTCTTGGTGAAACTGGCCTCTCACCTGGGCAGGTAGGCCTAGCACGTTGACGGACGAGAAGAAGCTGGCCATCATGGACAGCGAGACGGGCAGCCATCCCAGCTGACCGCGGGCGGTGAGGAAGTGGCGGCTGCTCTGGCGGCGTCGGTCCTGCCACGCCACCCAGACGCCGATGGACACCGACAGAGCCAGCAAGGCGGCCAGCACCGTGTAGTCCACCGCCGTGAATCCACCGCTCGCCATGGCTCCTTCTCAGCTGTAGCGTCTCGAGGGTCCTTCCTGTGCAAAAAGTGCGCAGACTTCGTTGCGCAACAATTTCGTGCTCACGCGCGACGACCAAAAAAAAAAAAAAGGAAAGAAAAGAAAGAGAAACAGTAGGTCCGTGATTTGGGCCATATCACGGACACCACCCCGTAATGGAACCACCATTTATTCGCCGCGATAAAACGAGCACTTGTTGACACGCTCCGCGGCCGAGCCTCCATGGCAATATAACATTGGCAAGAAGAAGAAAAATAAACCGTGGAAAGCCAGGCACGAGATAAATACACAGACACAAAGAGAATCGACGTCATTTTGTTTGGAACTCGTTCGCATAATCAACACGGGATATGAGCAAATGTGTCTGCGTATGGAGGAATCCGGGCGTTGGCGGGTAAGGCAGGAAGGTTCTAGATAGCATGCTGAAGACGTCGACAGCACAGAGGCAACCGTGAGACTTTGTCTGGAAGCATCAAATGCTCACGAAGTGCGAAGAAAAGGGGAGGTAGCTGATAACGACTTGCTTCATCGCAGACGCTCGTGTACAGAGAGCGTAATCAGGTGCTACCTGCCGGTAGCCCTTGATTACGACTCATTTGTCGGAGGAGTGCCAGACAAACTCTTGCAGCGGCGCTTATAATAGGCTTGTTTTTGTCGGGAAGGGGGCAACATGTTGATGACCGAAATAGACGTCTATCTGGGTGGCCTAATCTTGTTTCCAAATCCGAACGCATCCTGCTGGATACTTTCTCCCTTCATCAACCCGTCGTTCCCGTCGTCGAAGTTAACACATTTCAGCGTTCACTGTTTGGTCGTCTTACAAAAAAGAATGCCTCGTTCACTGTTCAAGATTATGAAGTTCTACTTTTCAGTAAACTGCTTACCAGTTGCAGATTACCAAAGCGGTAAATCTGATAGCTGCACTCCTGCGAAATGGGATGTTGTTCATAGAAGTTCATAGAATACTTCTTTCGTGTCCGAGCGGGGAGATGTGGAATGGCAGTCTAAGAGAGCATCGCACGCAGGTACAAGTTCTTACCGGATCAAGTCATCTTACTGACCATTGCAGACGTTGCATGAAATCCCCATTGCCAGACAGGGCGTCTGATCTCAGAAATTATAAGGCAGAATAACTTAGATTAAATCACGAAACTTCCTGCGTATGTACCGTATTTGGTTAATGTGCGAGTGCTGTTTCAATCGCTCTAGGCAGAAAAGAAAAAAAAAGAATTCCTTGAGAAACGCCTCAGTATTGCGCGTATTCAATAATTTGTTAAATACTATTTATTAAGGCCCTATTTTTGTACGTCTGCGCTTTAAACTTTCTTGCCTCGCTCTTTTCGTATTAATTGTCGGAGTTTAACGTCCCAAAAGCACGATGTGATAATGCGGACGCCGTAGCGGAGGGCTCCGAATATTTTGCCCATCTGGTATTCTTTAACGTGCACCTAAATCTAAGTATACGGCTCTCTAGCACTTTGCCTCCATCGCAATGCGGCCGGGATTCGATCCCGTGACCTTCGGGTCAACATTCGGTACTTGCATGGATGACATCTTTCCTGACTAATCGCTCCCGATTCGTTTTTATTAATAATCACTGTTCCAACCGACTACCTGTAAAGTCATGTGTCCCGCAAGGGTCTGTCTTAAGACTTCTTCTTTTCTTAATTTATATTAACGATCTATAGATCGTTAATATATACATGCATTGGTATACCAATGCATGTATCGTGTACCTTTCACATGTTTGCAGATGACTGTGTGATTTACCGTTAAATAACCAAAACTAATTACCAAACATTAATACAGCATGACCTTATCAACACACAAACATGGTGTAATCGTTCGCTAATGAACCTAAATCCTAATAAATATAAGCTTGTTTCCTTTTCTCGCTGCCGTAACCCTTTTATGTTTACCTATTCAATTACTAACGTTCCAGTAGAACCAGTTTAGTCATTCATATACCTCGGCGTCACCTTGTCTCATGACCTGTCTTGGCGTCATTATACCACTAACATCATTTCGGCTGCTAATAAATCACTAGGATTTCTTAGATAACACTTACGCCATACTCCAAGACATGTCAAAATGCTTGCATATAAATCATTTGTCTGATCGAAGGTCGAATGAGCATCTTCTATCTGGAGCCCCCCATCAAGCATATATCATAAATGAACTCGAATCGCTTCGAAATCGGGCTGCCAGGTTCATTCACTCTGCGAATTCATATGATATCGGCATCTCATCTTTGAAGGCGGAATCGGGTTCGGAAACACTTGCTTCCCGCCGACAGGGTTGCCGCCCTCTCTCTTGTTCATATATTTTATTTCAGTTCCCTGAATCGTTCACCCTACATCACGCCCTCTCCACACATACCCCATCGCGCTGGTCATCCGCTTCAAGTCGCACTGCCACGTACCCAGACCACTACATTCCACTGAGCCTCATTTTTTGTACGAGCACCAAAGACTGGAACGGCCTTCCTCACGACATTTCTGCCATCATTAACCCATCTATGTTTTCTGAAGCTAGTAAAAACACCCACGTATAGTTTTATTAAACACCACCCCTTATGTAATACCCCTAAAGGGGGGGCTTTGAGCAAATAAAGTGACGTGAAGTGAAGATCACCATAACCGCTAGACCACCGCGGTGGGCCCTAGCACTTTTCAAAGGGTCAGTTCAATTGATGCACAGTGTTCTTACTGTCCTGTATTTTTTTTATCTGCTCCATCTTCAAGTTCTTTCTTCTTGCGCTGGAAAATGTCGTATTCGAAGTTTTAACTCGCCCAACTTTCCACTTTGAAAATTGTACTGCGGACTTTAGTGACGGCTAATAAGAGGTAATCCGCACTGTACCAATCCGCACTACATCCTTCGACAACATTATATAAGCGTGCCGAAAATAAAAACCGATTACAGAAAACCCTTAGTCACTTACCAGGCACCTTCACTAACAAATCGATTACGTGACTTTGACGATGAGGTTATGGAAGGTTCGAATGAATCGTACAAAGCTTTTCTCATCACACACAATACTGAGTATGTTTGATTGGAACTACAGTAGATATATTGTCATTTCCTTCGTTTCGATTTCAGGTTTCAGCTGTGGTTTAGGGCAAAACGTCCGTGAATTGTATTCTGTCGTATATACATTTCCTGTCGACACGTTCTTTTCTTTTCGTGACATTTCAGTTGAATCCCGTATGTATACGGTACATTATATACGATTTGTGTGCTGCGAATGGTCTGCGTGCCGAATTGTTGTAGGAAGCAGAAGCCTTTTTCAGACCACACGGCTTTTAGCTTATGCTTCCGTTTTGTTGTAAACAGGAGAAATAAGTTCATTCATTCATTCATCAATCAAACGAACGATAGAGTACGACAGCGCGATGGTTCGACTACGCGCGTGCACTTTCCTTCAGCGCTTGCTGCGCACGCTCTTCCGCAATTTCACTTCATTTTAAATTCGAAGGATTTCTTAGTGAACCTCAGGCACTTTGGCCGTTTCTGTCTGCGTATCTATCTATCTAGCCGCCTACGTCTGGACGCTCTCCTGGTCGTCTCCATAGCTTGTAATACACCATAATTGGCGTAGCAGGGGATCAGTGTATGACGAACCCGATTCACTGGTCGGCACATGAATAACGCAAAATACTTCTTGTACGTTATGAAACCCTATCCCTCAGTCACGTGTGGCGCATACCCGCTTACCGCAGTTCATGTCATGCGGGTATGCGCCACAGGTGATTGACAGTTTCAATCAACAAAGTAACAGCTAACATACACATTCAAAATTTTGGCAGATCTCACGCATTGTGAGAATCGATATCATGATGACTCATCGAGTATAATAGCTGTGGTGTAACGTCAGTCGTGGATGTAGCGTTGGCTATCCGCTCTTACAATTCATAATTAGCTGTCTTGATAAATAAATTGATGTAAAAATATACGCATAAATAAGAAATTTAGACATAAATGATGTTCGCCACATGCAATGGCCCGTCGGTCGGAGCTCGTGCACACGAACAGCTACCACGTGGTCTCTCGACATTCCAATTCATTGATGCCACGCACACGGTCTACAAGAACGACGCAATGATCACTTCATTTCTTACAATTAACGCCTGGTCCTTACACTGCATCAAATACGTTTTCGATGTAGACAGGGCATCGCCAGACCTTGTTCGCACGTCCAGGACAGTAGGCATCATTGATCATTTCTTGGTAGGAGACATCCACAATTTCCAACAGTAGTACTATACCTCATTCTTCTATACACATCGACCCTCGTCGCCACGACCACGAACGGATCCGACAACAAGTCCTGTCCAGCTGCTCGTGCTCAATGATCATGGTGCTGATGACCTTCTTCGAGAATTGCCAAATACCCTCCCACACTAGCACACGGGTTCGCGAAACGCGAGTGCGTCCTCCGTCATTAGCGGACAAATATAAGCAGTGCATACCAGCCTACCACTTCTGTTGTTGGCATTACCCGTGTAAGCTGTTGGCATCGTTGCGCAACTGTAAACAACTGGTTATATAACACATGCGACTCTTCAACATGCGTGCGTCCGTATAACATTTTTACAAATCTTTAGCGTCATTTTGTAACGTTCCACTCAATAAAAAAATTACGCCACAGCCACCTTCCCGCCGCATGCTTCGCATAACATCGATTCCCACGGTACATGAGATCTGCTGAATTTTTTTTAGATTTCGGAGATCTATATGAATTATAAACATAGATCGTGGACACCATTCGCAGATGCCTTCATGATTTCGTGGGCATATGTTGTCAACGCTCTGGTGATTAAAAAAAAGAAAAAAAGAAAAGACGTTACACTCACCATCTACAGTCTGCGGTTACAATGAGCCGAACCGCACACCCGAAAGACGTTTACGATGAAGGTGCAGAGAGGCTCGCGTACTTTTGACAAACACTAGCACGTGTGCCTAACTCCTGCTGAAATCGTCACGGCCGCTTCTTGTAAGGAGTTCCACTTATCAAGCAGAACAATAGGCGCTCTACAAGCGGTCATCAATCTGGAGGCAGGGTTGAAGTGTGCTACAATGCAGCAGCTATCGGTCGGTCAACCCGTCGAATATTTACAGGATATTCTGTGTATTGGGAATTACCAAAACAGGTCAACACAATGCCTTCCCCCCTGCTGTTTCTCTTTCCTACGGCGCGGCGCCGCGGAGATTTAGCTGTTACGGAGCTGGGCTGATGACCTGAAGTACTCAGGTTCGATCCCTGCCACGGCGGTCCCATTTCGATGGGGGGCGAAAATGCTAAAGGCAAGTGTACTGTGCGATGTCAGTGCACGTTGAATGACACCACGTGGTCGAAATATACCCCTAGCCCTTCACTACAGAGTCTCTCATTGCCTGAGCCATTTTGGGACATGAATATCTGGGGTTTTACGTCCCAAAACCGCGATATAACTATGAGAGACGCCGTACAGGAGGGCTCCGGCAATTTTCACCATCATGGTGTTCTTTAACGTGCACTGACATCGCACAGTACACGAGCCTCTATACCAGTGGTCTCAAACTCACCTCAGCCAGCGGGCCGCAGTCCCGCAATTCAGTCCAGCAAGGGCCGGGGTAGTGTTAAAAGCGGGGGGTGGGGTGTTGAACAATTTGCCAGGAAACGTCGCCATTTGAAAGAAAACTGTCCCATATCTCATATACAGGTCATTTCTGAAGGGGACGGATTTGGTGCCAGGATTTCCAAATTTTGTCGCTACCGATCTCCAAAACGCCTTAAATCTGGGCGCCGATTTTGAAATTTACCTTTTGTTTCAGGCTTATGTTTCAAAACAAGGTGAACACACGGGATGCCTCACGAAGACAATGCCTTAAACCAGTCATGCCTGTGTAGCTCACGAGCGTACTAAGAATATAAACACAGCATATCCACAGAGTGAATGATGATGAGTGGGCGAAGCTCCGGAGGTTCATCGGTAAACCGTGAATCTTCCGTGAAATTCGCCCAGTACATCATCAAAGATGTGACAAACACTGTATGTATATATACAAGAAATTTATATTTTATTCGTGAGCCGTGATTTTCCGTTTTGTTTTCGTTTCTTCGTTGGTCGTGGTTACCGTTTACATAAGCCGTGGCTTCCGTTCCCCCTTCATTATAACGGCTTTATGGTCGGTGAAATGGAGGGAGAGCGGTTCCTGGATGGGTCGTAGTGGAAAGTTTGCAAAGACGAGATCGATGCAGGTTCCTCGGATGGTGGTTGGTTGCATGTGGTCAAACGATATGCATGTGAGACCATATCGCGATGCCATGTATTGTATGGCATCGCGATCGTCATCGTCATCAGCGTCATCGTTATGACGCATAGTGGGTACATTCCATGTGCTGTGCCGTGATGGCAGCGTCATCGTCATCGCACAGGGGTGGCTACGACGACAGCGACGCAGGACGACGCCAGACTAGCCTATGCCCTAAGGAGCTTCGCCCCTAAAACAATGTGGGGCGAAGACAGTCATGTGTGGGCCGCGGGCCGCAACTGAGAGCCTCGCGGGCCGCATGCGGCCCGCGGGCCGCGTGTTTGAGACCCCTGCTCTATACCATTTCGCCTCCATCGAAAATGCGACCGCCGCGACCGGTATCGAACCCGCGACCTTCAATCAGCAGGCGGACAATTTTGGGGCATTAAACCCCACAAACCAACTAACATTTTAATACGGCGCGCCTTATAACCACCTGTACACTTGTTTTTAACTCCGCGATTCAACATTTAAGTGACGTATTAAATGACAATACTGCGCCCAAATAAGAAACGAAAATAGTAACAGCAGCACGAACAAACACCGCTTCAACGTAACAAAATGTCAATTACACTTAAAAAGACATTCACTCAAGTGATTCACAAACAATAAAAAAACATTCACATATTTTCCGGCAAATAACCGCATGCCCATTCAACGCTTGTCTTTAGGCAACGTAACCGTTCGCAATAAAGCCGACGACTGCACCGCAGTATGACGGCACGAAATGAAAAATATATAAATGCCCAAATATCGCTCAGACGGGCGGAGTTTCGTCGATCTATGAACTGCCGTCGCAGAGCGACAAGCAGTAATTTGCGACGGAAGCGGCGCCCGACTATTTCCGGCCGAGTTGGCTTTTAACGGAGGTAATCAAAACCAGCCGCGTGCAATGCCGTCACTCTTGCGTGAATTTAATAGCTCTATACCTTCAGGACACTCGGTGGCTGTGCTGCTGAGCACACTACGGAAATAATATATGCAAACAGTTTCGAACGTTGAATGCTCGAATCATTTGCGCGTCGAATAGAGTGGACACTTTTTTATGGTCGAGGACAGCTTTTCTTGGCAATGAAACGAAGGCTGCAAATAGCCAAATTGCGCAAATGCTACCGCTAATGAATATAGCCCGACAACTGTATCCGTGTTTTCTAGCTACAAAGAAAAAAAATAATAATAATAAAAAGAAAAAAGACCTCCTCCATTTTCTTCAGGAAGCTCCTTGAGACAGGGCGTTTCATACATCAGTGAGAAAATGTTCTTTTTTGGTTTTGCTTTATACATTGTCATTCAGCGTTTATGCGCGCGTGAAAAAGTCGCGCCTTTTTACGTGTAAGTACCTCAAGCGCTAGATGGCGTCTTCGTCTTCTGTAGAAGCGTCCGTCTCATTCCCGTTCTTCCGTCTACTCGCCTCAGAAGCTTGCGACAAACTTTACCCCCAAACGGCCGTCTAAACAGGCAAAGCGAATGCTACGCAACGCTAATGCCGCGCAGCCATCGCTTTTCACAGTGGCACGCAGCGCGTGCCAAACCGGACTACCTCGCGAAGCAGTATACACATGAGGAAGCTTCGCCGACTTCATTGCCAAGCAAAGTTTTCCGCGAGTACGCTCAATTACGTAGGCGGGCGCACGAGGGGTGGAAGTGGGGAGGGGGGGGGCGTGCAGGGGGAGCTTAAAGAGCAGTGTTAAGACCACGCAGGTTTCTAACGATAATGGACGGTTCCTGATGTTGCATCCAAGGACTGTTTACTTCCCATATTTACGCCCGCAAAGTCAGGGACCAGAGGCAGGTAATTGTGAGAAGCACGCCGTCGCATCACTTTCACGTCTTTCGTGAAGCGTGTTGTCATTTGGTAAAGCAGAAATTTGGGCTAGTTGGTTTTGATTTAAATACGTAATATAGCGGTGCAAAACAGGGACAGAGGAAAATGCACGCAGGACGACCGCTAGACTTCAACTGAAGACTTCACTCTGGACACGTGACATACAAAGTGAAAAACAACAAAATGCTAAACTGATAGCAACGTCACCATTTTGCCGTCAATGCAAGCCACACGTGTCAAGCTACGCGTCGCGCATGCGCCCTTCCAAAAAGCCAATCTTTTTTTTTTTTTTTTTTTTTTTTTTTTTTTTTTTTTTTTTTTTTTTTGTTAGGACAATTGAAGGCACACTTACACACCTATCTGCCTCCCTGTTTATAGTCATGGCCTCACAGATCTCACGTCGGATCACAGATCTCACGTCGTGTCCAGAGTGAAGTTTTCAGTTGGAGTCTAGCGCTCGTCCTGTGTGCATTTTGCTCTGTCCCTGTTTTGTTCCGCTATATTATGTATTTAAGTCATTTGGTACTCCACCGATTGGAGGGCGGGGGGCTGCAATGAAACTTTGCCCCCCCCCCCTCTCTCCCCTGCCCTGATGGGGAACCCTGCGCATGCGTACGCTCGATTCGTACGTTAGAGACGTCGAATGTTTGCTCACCTCTATACACTGTTGCGTTCACAGCGTAAGGATACGCTCCCTGTGAGGCCTCCGGATTGACTGACTCTTGATTTTTACGATCTCAGCGGGTGTAGGCAAGCGAATTCTATCTCGCGTAGTATTTGTGGCGTGGCCGTTTCCGGAGCTATATCCGGACGACACACATCCGAAGCGTTTTATGCCTCAGTATTTTCGAAATTGCAGGTCGCGGTAATTGGGTGAACTGAGGCTGCATAATAGAGTGCCCCGTCACGAACCATTTCCTGACACTCGTCACAATGACCGCGATCAAAGCGACGCGAATGTCACTGACTCCGAATCAGTCGATAACCCTGAATCTCCCTGTCTCCTTAAAGTGACAGAATAGGAGTTGGAACTTCGCCGTACTTGAGATGAACAATGTTCAAACAAACAAGCTCGTCTTGAGTCAGTACAGACACTCGCCGTTGCGGCCAATTGTTTCGCGCTGCTTAGCTCGCGGGCGCAGGTTCTAATACCGTCCACAGCGACCACACATCGGCGAGAGCGAATTACAACAACGCCCGTGTACGCTGTATAGGTTTACATGCACGTTAAAGAATCTCGGCTGGTCAACATTAACCCGGAATTCCCTACGGTGTGCCTCCTGATCATCTTAACACCTACAGCGCAAAGAAAGGACAGGAACACAGAGGTACGACGTGGAAGCAGCGCACGTAGGCGCATAATTACGAGATTAGATTTTTGAAACATCGATGATACATGTGAAAGATGTGCAGCCAAAGATAACATGAAAGTACAACAGAGAAATGTATACAAGATTAACAGGCCATGTTGAAGAACCCATCTTCTTCAAGTCACCCTTCCTATCGCATTTAAAAAGTCTTAATTCTTTTCTTGTCAGCTCAATCGAAGGCGCGCTCACGCACGTGTAGCCCAAACTAGCTATCTTCACCGCCTCGATAATTTCCCGTGTTGTTTGCACTGAGCTTCGCCATATGACACTGCACTGTGAATAAATAGGGACGCACCCACAGTTTCTGCATAGGGACGCACCCACACTTTCTGTACATGACATGCGTGTCATGATTTGCACGTTAGGACCTGTCACTCATGGTCATCATACGCTCGTGTCACTCCACACCAACTTGGGCATTTATCAAGGTAACGAAACGGCAGCAAGAGCACCAAGTCCATGGCATGTAAATCATGCCGTTTGTGACAAGTGTGTCATGATTTTATGATATGACCTGCCATTTATGTTCGTCATGAGGCCATGCTATGCTATACCAATTTTGGTATGCAATCCATTACCGATACGGCTAGGACAGCACAAAGTCGTAGGAGGATAGATAGATAGATAGATAGATAGATAGATAGATAGATAGATAGATAGATAGATAGATAGATAGATAGATAGATAGATAGATAGATAGATAGATAGATAGATAGATAGATAGATAGATAGATAGATAGATACGCTCAAAGTCACCGAAGTTTGCTCAGAAATTCTTCGCACATTTAATAAATATTACATGGAAACCATCAAAATTAATTTCCTCTATTGATTATGGTTGCTCTTCATAAATGTGGTCCGCACTCTGTGTTAACGAAAGTTACAATTCCTTGGATCTTTATAAAACTGCACACTTCGCGCCACATGCCCAATTGTGCCGGCATCGCAGCCAATAGCACCGCCGGTATATTTCTGTTCCTTTTAATCTGTGTTATTAAGAGCACACGGTAAAGAGAGGGACAGAAAGAAATGATGAAAAGGGAAGGCAGAGAGGTTAATGTGGCACTGGTAACAGGTTTGCTACCCTGCGCAGGGGCGGGTAAATAGGTGTCGGAAAGAGGACACAGAGGGAGAGACAGAGAAATAGATTGAAAAAAAAAAAAACGAAAGAGAAAAAAAAATGTACACATGCACACACAGACAGGGCGTTTCAATCAGAGCATATTTATAGACCGGTGGAACGCAGAAAGCGCTGTGGCACAAGCACATCCTTCTTCTGTGACGGCAACTCCTGTCGATGGCGCAGGACTCTTGCTTTTGACAGTGGTCCGTCGTCCAACTTATCGAGCGCGTTGCAAACCGATTGTCTCTGTGAACAGCACTGTGGGCAGTCGCAAAGAATATGTCTAATCGTTTCTTCACTGCCACAGTCGTCACAAGCTGCGGTATCGGCCATTTCGCTGTTTACAAACACAGCTCCTGGGCGGCTTCCGGTTTCGTGCGTCGACGACCCCTATATAGTATCATTGGCGGGTGAACAAAAGCCTTAGCGAGTAGCCAGCTCATTTTCAACACTTTTCTCCCTGTGACTGGCCAAATATTTCAAATATATTTTCTTCTAAGCTGTATACAACATTATAAGAGTTAGTCCTTAACTTTAAGCTCCTTCTTTTTACCTGAAAGCGGGAAAAGAGGTTTTCCTTACTCTAGCACAACATAAAAAACAAGCTTTCTGCTTCGGTGTTAGAGAGCGATAACTGAAGAAACCGGAAGTTTCTTGGGAAGCAACACGTGCTGCTGCTATTGCAAACTTGAAACCTAGCGAAAAGTGTACAAGCATAGGTGAATGCGACGCCCAGCCATAAGCTACATAGAAAAGTAGCGTCACCTCGGCGAAGTCCTGGAGGAATTTGAAGGCTGAGAGTTGGGTCTAGGGAATGTAATCGTGCGTGCTCGATTGGCTCGTTCCATTGCGACGTGGCGCATTGGCGAGCAAGCACGTGGAGCTTCCATGCAGCGTCAGTCGTTAGAGGATGGTGTTAATGTTTGGTTGTTTTCTGTATGGGCTGAACGGGCAGCTTGATCGGTCCGTTCATTGCTGATAATCTCACAGTGACTTGCAAGCAACTGAAAAGTTATTTCATGTCCTTTCTCAGTTAAATGGTGGTTCTCTTCTGCAACAACTGTAACCAATCCAACTCACCGGAATGCTACTGCGGTCATGAAGATGAGAATGCTGGGCACATTCTTTTAGAAGGCGTAAAGTACGCAAATGTAGGCAAAAAAAAAAAGACAAAGCTTGCACTACAAGTCGCGCAAGGCTTGAAACAGCGAAACTGAACGATTCTGAAATCTAATCTGGTTGCTTCTAGGTTGTTGCTAGGCTGTAGCTAGGTGATGCTAGATTGTTTCCAGGTTGATTATCAGAGCATAGAGGTTCGAATTATACCACAGACGATCACAGACTATCACGGACAAGACACAGATGTACAAACTCCTGAGACAAACGCGTAGAAACCGAGCGTTCGCACCTCTCACAGATCTCCGGGCACGTCGTCATTGGCGTAGGGCTTCCATCGCTTCGAGTTCCTTTTGCAGCCGCCGTTGCCTTTCCCGTTCGTTAGTATTATCTCGTTGTACTTATTCGGGGTCTTCGGCTCGCTGCCGTCGTTTCGCAGCCATTTCTTGGCCTAACTGTAGCTTCTTCATCTTTAATGGATCAGTGGTGAAAAGTGGGATTTGCCCGCTTTCTGAAGAACCTAACCTTGATGGTAGCCATTTCATTTTTAAGAGGACCAGTGGTGAGTAGGAGGATTTATCCCATTTTTGTGGCACATACCCGCTTATGATGATGATAGTTTTGCGGCAGGGTCGACATTTTATGACCAGCTTAAACAGCTTCGCAGCTAGAACTTAGAGAAGAAACTAGCAAGTTTGGACACACACCCTCTCACATTACAGAAACCAGTTGGGACATGGCCTGAAAAAGATCTTCAGCAAAAAGCAAACATCTTGCTCAAGGACTTCTTAGTGGACACTAGACTAGACAAGCGCTTGTGATGAACGGCTATGTGTTGCTATATACGAAATGATGCGTTAGTCCGTATACTGTGGACAGAACCAGAAATTTGTGCGTGTGAACGTTATATTGCAACGTGAACTGCTGCCAGCGAACTGCAAATTACCATGCTACTTTTTAAATGCGTTTCAGATTGCTATATTGCTATATTTTTCCTTTTCTGCACTTGTTCATTTTTCATTTTGAGCAAGAACTTTCTGTTTTTATTTTTCACTGCAGAACTTATAGAAATGGAGTGGCCGCGGTGATATCAACCTCAACCTCTCCACAGCAAACAACAAAACTTAGAATATTATGACTGTTGGTGGCTATAGTTGATGAACCATCCGCGGCAGTTTCGAAGCGGTAAAGGCCTATAATGACGCTATCGGCTTCTAGCCATCGTACGCGAGGCCTCTGCCGGCTGCCTGTGGGAGGTGCCGCTTACTCGCGGCTTTCCGCCTCACGGGCTCATCCGCTCTATATAGCAGAAAATACGTTGCCGTTCACGAGATTTCCCCGACGTTCACGGCGGCCCTTAAAGTTTTGCAAGCGGTAGGTCGCTTCATGGGGACCACGTCGTCTACATTCTGGTCTAACGCGCCAATGTAATCGAAGCCCTGCATGGGCAGCACAGTGTGCGTGGGAATGTTTGCTCTTAAAAAACAAAATCGCAAGAAACCTCTTTTTGACGCGATGACATTCCGGTGTCGGCGTCTTTGGTTGTGAGCATAAAATCACCATCTTGTCCGTGAGCGTAAATTCGAGATAGATGCAAATAGATAGTAAAAAAAGCTTTGCTTCGAGCGGGAATCGACCGGCCTTCTGCGGGACAATCAGGTGTTCTACCCGGCATAAAGCCTAGCCGTTGTTTGGAACTGCTTCCGGAAAAAAACCCTACACGAACGTCACGCAATACGCGGAGTCTCCTTAACGCATGCATGTAATGTTGCGTGGCAGAAGCGTAGAATCGCTCCGGGCGTCAATCGCGTTCTACTCTTGAGCCAAAGCTCAAGCGTACTCTATCTTTTAGGGGCGAAGCACCTTAGGGTCTCGGCTTGTCGACGTGTCATTTCGTCGTCACGGTCCATCATAAACGGGTATGCGCCAGAAAATATTGGGTAAATCCCACTAGTCGCTAAGGTTGCGACTTGGGCCTATTGGTTTGCCATTATAATGTATAAAGTTGCGCGACTGAAACACGGACACAAGAAGAGACACGATTAGACAGACTGCGATTCATGTGTCTAATAGCGTATCTTCTTGTGTCCGTATTTGAGTCGCGCAACTGTATGCATCCCACTACTCGCCACCGGACCATACCATGCATATTATGACTTAAAGGTTTATCGTTACTACCTAAAACATTATGTTTGGCTTAGCAGCGGTGTCAGAATCCCCGGCGAAATTTACCAAGGCGCTCAAGTTTCTTATCTAAAACCAGAGACACCAACGTGGATCTCTACAGTAAAGTCACCTATTTGAAACACCTTTTTTTTGAAATATATCTGCAAAGTGATGGTGCGCTACTCGCCACCGGTTCACTAACAACGAAGAAGGCAACGTTAGTGGAGCTGAAACACCCTTTCCTACATGCCGTAGGAAACTTAAGCCGGACATGTAAGGAAGAAGAAGAAGAACCTTAGGGTAAGCTGCATTTCGACGCATTTTTCCGACGACGTTATGGTGGAGCTGAAACACCCTTCTCTACATGCCCGGTTTCAGGCTTGGCACCACTATAGTGCCTGATCAAAGAAATCTCTCTCATAACAATGTGGCGAATTAGCCCGGTCAGGCCCTTCTTCTTCTGCCTCTTCTTTTTCTCCTTCTGTCTCTCATTGCCCATTAGCAGCGATATTGCTGTGGGAAACACCGGTGAACACTGCATCCTTCGCCCCTCCCCATGTTTCGCGTTAGTGGAGCTGAAACACCCTTGCCTACATGCTTCGCCCCTCTTAAAGCTACAACTTATGCCGTAAGTGACGCGCCTATTTTTTTAACAATGAACCCGTACAGACTTTCGAGGTGCTCGAAATTTCCGGAGCCCTCCACCACGGCGTCTCTCATGGTCATATCGTGGTTCTGGGACGTTAAACTCCAACCATTTTAATGCATTTTTATTTTTCATCTCCTTGCCTTTTCATCTCGACGAGTGACGGGTTTTGTCGTGATATAACTCGCTTCATGCCATACTTGACCTTTAGCCCGTAAATTAGAGGCATGCGTTACGGCAAACTTTTCAGGAACTGTGGCGCAATAAAATTCGTCTTAAAGGGCCCTGAACCACTATGAGTTCAAAAACAAAAGAGTGGTTTTTTTTTCATATTTCAAATTTAACAGCGCACAACAAAACGAGGGGACTGATAGGTGAAGGAACGACGCACACAAAAAGCGCTCACTCGCAACTGAACGGCGTGCGTCCTTCCTTCACCTATCAGCCCGCTCGTTTTGTCGTGCGCTGTTAAATTTGAAATATGAACCGATACCAGCTCGCCCAAGTAGCCGCCTTACTGTGCTTTCTTTCTCGTCTTCAACTCCCTTCCTACAGGCGCTGTCTCCTCCCCTTTCCCTTTCCCCCGTGTAGGGTAGCAAACCGGGTATAACCTGGTTAACCTCCCTGCCTTTCCTTTGCCTCTCTCTCTCTCCTCCTCGCCACTTATTTCTTCCTAGAACAAGTGGAAAATGTCAACACTAAGCGTTGAGCCTACCAATATTTCGCGCTTTATGCTACACGTTGTTATCCCTGCTTGCGAAGTCTAAAACATTAAAAACGAAAGGAAATGATTTAAATGCGCACGATAGCCAGGTGAGACAAGACAGAGCGGGCGTGCGAGTGTGTGGCAAAGTAAGAAAGGAGACGATTCACAGCTGATAGCTCTCGTACACGAACCAATCGGGAGATCATTACATCATGACTTCGCGTGAACAGATTGCTGGCCTCACGAATTGTGCCGAAAAGACAAGTGAATGCCAGGAGAGAATAACGCGCTCGTTCTTGGTATTTTCAGAGGTGGTTTGCAGGTCGCGGGATCGAATCCCGGCCGCGGCAGCCGCATTTTCGATGAGGGCGAAAATGCTTGAGGCCCGTGTGCTTAGATTTAGGTGCACGTTAAAGAACCCCAGGTGGTCAAAATTGCCGGAGCACCCCACTACGGCGTCTCTCATAATCATATGGTGGTTTTGGGACGTTAAACCCAAGATATTATTATCAGAGGTGGTTTAGGGGCCTTTTAAGTCACGCGCTTTCTTTAATTTTCTTTCTTACCTTGCGTCTCGTAGTAGCCTGACTCACTGATTGGCTGTCGTTAAGTATGTTCCGACGTCGGGAAACGCAGATAGCGCACCTTCGCCGGGTGCACCGGCTCTCTATCAAGCGCCACAACTCTGCTACATTGTCTGGCGATAAGCCTCGTAGTATAGGTCATTGTCAAGGCAATAAACAAGAAAAGAGAGAGAGAGAGTGAGCACCCTTGAACTCACGATTGCGCTTAGTACGGAGTACGACGTCATTCACAGCGTCGAGATTCAGACGGAACGTAAAGGACGAAGCTTTATTCGTTTATTGTTGCCTTCGCAATGAACTCAAGAGACACTACGTTAATGTTACGGTGTGACAGGAGACGCACACCTGTCGAATCGTTCAGTACACCTACTCCATTGTGTTTTCTACGGCCTTTCGGTTTATTTATTTTCCTGTGTGTACGGCGAGGCTTCGTGGAAAAGAGCTCTGCACAGTTTGGCCGAGTTGCTCTTCGCATGCTGTAGCTTGTATCGCCTGAGTGCTGAAGTTAATTGAAGCAGATGTTTGTTTCAATGACGACAGCAGCGTGCTTTCTCGTTTTTATTTGTCTTGTTTATTCAGCGAATATGGGTAACAACAATGAAAAGCAATGCCAGCGGATCCATTAACGACCCGATCAGGTGTTTGTAGTGTTGAAAGTTTGTTTTTTTTTCTTAAATCTCAAATAGTGCTACCATGCTCGGCAAAATGAAATAAAATACTTTAATCGGAGGTCCGGATACCGTTTTCACACCTGCGACCATATAGGCGCGCGCAGGGTTCCCCATCAGGGGAGGCAAAGGTTCATCGCAGTACCCCTCCTCCCTACTAAGTCAATATATGGGGCAAACTTTGCCGCCCCCCCTCCCCCTCTTATGTGACTAAGGGGGGGGGGGGATGCTAATGGTCGCGCGACCGGTGCTAGTCGCCGGTGGGAACGGGCCTTTATACCTCGTTCAGTAGTCGTACCCGCCGATGACTCGCGCATAGCGCCGATATATAAATAGCCCGCAAAAAGCAGCCGCACCCATGGAGTTTCCTACAATATTTCCAAGATGTAACTCTGGCGCTGCGATCGCACAGCCACCATGGGAATGACGGGTAGTACACGGATTTGCCTAATCTTCGGGCTTGCGGCTTCGAACGCACTTGTGGCTTTGTTTACTGTTGTGTTTTGGCGTTTGTTTTTTATAAAAGAATGGATCATAACGAACTTCGTGGGCCGATTGGAATTGTCGAGCCTAAGAAGTTTAAGGTGGTGAAGTGAAACTGCTGAACATTTGCTGATCTTCGTCCGACGACAAAGCGGCCCAAGCCACATGGAGCCTAACGGAGCTGAAAGAATGAAGCTTAGGCAAATCCGTGTTCTACCCATCATTCCCATGCTAGGCTAAAGTGCCATGCACTTGCAGCTCCCATAGACACTATCTCCAGAGTTCCCTCCAGTAAATATTGTAGGAAACTCTATGACCGCACCAGCTGACGGCCGCGCAGCTTTACGGAAACTCGTGCGGGCTCAATCGCGTCGTGAGATCGGTCCGTTGGTGCTTTTGTTAGGTTCGAGCGCGAACGCATAAAGAAAGACATCTTGTTCGGAAAGTAAGTGGGACAACACGGCATTCTTACGGCATGGTTTCATCGCTGCGGTCCCAAACTGCTGCTACATATACTTTCGAAATTCGTTTCAAGTGCCTCGTGAAGCGACTGATCCGTTCGAGCGTTTCGATGTGATCGCTAAGCGTAATTAGTGAAAACCAACAGACAATGAGGCCAAGAAAGGTATAGAAGACGTTAGTTGTAGTCTTTTAGGTGTATTATAGTAATTGTGATTTAAATGGGAAGAATTTAAGGTGGATGAAAAGACAACTTGCCACCGGTAGGGACCGAACCTGCAACCTCCAGATAACGCGTCCGATGTTCTATACCAATTGAGCGTCCACTTTATCGGGTATATATGTAAATTTAAGCATGAGAGTATTAGTCAGCGTCGCTCGTAGACATGACGGCTAGTGTTTCATACTCGTCGTCATGGCGAGTATTTCCAGGTTTACATGCATAGAAATACCCAATAAAGTGGACGGGACAACTTGCCTTTTCGTGTACCATAATTTATTCGCATTTAAATTATATTTACTACATTTACTACGATACAGTTAAAAACAACAAATAACGACCCCTCTACCTTTCTTGCCTAATTGTCTGTTGTTATTCATTAAGGCTGTGTCTAACAAAGAAAAACGAGCCCTTATATTCCCATTCGTTCGTTCCAATATAATTAGGTGAGAAAATAATGAGCGAACTTGTGTTAATTATGAAATAAAGAATCTTAACTTTCCTGGTGTAAGTAATACGAGCTTTTTTGCGAACATTGCAACTCAACTGGTAGATTTGCTATGTGTGCGACATCAAATTTAAAATGTTTTTGTTAAGGGGAGATGCGGGTCGAAAAACGCAATATTTTTTTTTTTCAAAATTGCACATTTTTCATTTTTATTTTCTTTCACAAGTTTTATTCCCCTACCTTCACGACAAAAAAACTGAAGATTCTAATTAAACTCGGAGTAGGTGAAAATCGCTTTTAAAGGGCATAAGGTGTCTACTAAAAAAACTAAAAAGTGCTCATTTTCTAGAGTCCTCTGGAAATTCTCTCCTGGCTGCTTGCCATTGCATTTCGCATGAGGGGTTCACTAAAGCCACATGCTCAAAATAACCATGATTGCCAAGCTCTCATGATGGAATAAATCACCTTAAATAACATATCTTTTCCGCATAGATGAGCTTTCACTTACACCTTTAGAATGCGTTTTTCTCCAGATCCATTTTTGGGCAACTTCTGGAGTTTGGACATCATGTTTTTGATACTTCTGATAGCCCGATCGGGATGAAATTTTGCCCACATATTCCTTACCATGGGAAGGGTGCAAGTATCTTCTTTAAAACTTGATATCGGCTGTATAATTATCACGGACCTAAAGTAAGCAATTAGTATGGGCTGAGGATTCTAAGAATTCTCGCATTACATTTTTTCTTGACCATCAAAATGTTTTATACTCACTTTCTTGATAGTTATTTGCATTCTAGAGTTAATGTGGAGCAATATGAGCCATATAATGGCTCAGAACCGTAAAAGTTTATTGGCATAAAAAGTTTGTCGAAAACGAACTATACTTTACAGATCGCCCTGGCACAAAGCGAAAACTGTGCAACTTACTATAACACTAATTACATATTTGAAATCAGCATAAAAGCCTATATATACAGCAAAACTTTCATTGCCCTAGGCTACAGATTAACGCAACTTTTTTTCCGAATCGCATCTACCCTTAATGGCGAAATATGCACCCTACTTTCGATACGGCGTGAAACACTTGCTCACCTCTCTCGTTGCGCGCAAGTGTTGAGCACCCCCTTGTCGGCTGCGACTCGGTCTGGTGTCCAGCGACCATCTCATAGTGTCTCTGTCGGGACGTCAGTGAAAAACACCAGCGAGCGGACGCTCGTCTTCTTTCCCGTTTCCCTCTCCCTCGACGTGACCTGTTTTACCTCTCTCTGGCCGAGCGGTTTCACCCTTTGTGCTCTGCGGTGCACGAGCGGTTTCGGTGCAGTTGCCGCTTGCAAAAACGGAAACAAACTTGGCGAAACGCGCATCGGAATCCACTCGTATTTATACAGCTAAGCAATGCAGTTGAAGGCTTTTTGTGACGAGCTTGCACGGTCTCTTCTGTGTGTGCGTGTGCGTGCACATGTGTGCTCGTGAATGTGTGCGTGCGTTCGTGCGCGCGCGCGTGCGTGTGTGTGTGTGCGTGCGTGCGTGCGTGCGTGCGTGCGTGCGTGTGTGCGTGCGTGTGCGCGCGTGTGTGTGTGCGTGCGTGCGTACGTTTGTGTGTGTGTGTGCGTGTGTGTGTGTGTGTGTATGTGTGTGTATGTGTGTGTGTTTGTGAGACGGGAAGCGTCGACACATTGTTGTGCGTGCAGCTGCAAGATTATTCTGTTACTGCTGCCATGACCTATCTTAACGAACGTTCCCTTTTCTTTATTTTTCCTGTTTCATTTATTCTGCGTGGCGAAGTGCAGATTGAGGGGAAGGGGTAGTCAATGCAGCTGCGGAAATTTCGGGGCAGTCTTGACAAGGACATTGAAGCTTGAGCCAGCTACCGCACTGAGCGTATATAGCCCCGTCGTATCTGTGTCTTATCTGTGTCTAACCCAGTGTCTTGACTTTTTCTAGTGCCCGTGTTTGCACGGCCAGTCTTTCAGAATGAGCGTACGTAAGTCTTCTATGTAGTGCTTGCGCGGCAGATGTGGTAATTTCGACATTTAAATTTAACGAATTTCGGCCCCTGTACGCGGTACATGGCAAAAGAAGATGCTTCGTTATTCCAGTGATTACCCAGAAACTCCGGTATCAGAAAGGAAGGGATTGTTGACAAACGTAAGCGACACTGAGCTAGTCCCGTGTTTCCATTAGTGATGCAGAACTATCGGAAAATTGACTATCGATAACATCGATAGTTTCTTTTGAATTATCGATAAATAAACTATCGATAGTACAACTATCGATACTATTATCGATAGTTCAATCGATAGTACACTCAGTAGTAGTAATGACGGTAGTATTACTACCGACATTACTGTCAATAGTATCAATAGTGCTTTGAATAACTGCTGTTGGCGGCCGGGGCGAAATTTTTTTGTCGAAATAAGTATTCCAGCAATGAAAATGCGGCAAAAGGTCCATCAATAAATTCATATTCAAAAGTAAGCACTTGCACCTTCCAATTAACAAACCTATTTCTTGATATTTTGACTTCAAAATTACAAAATGCGATATATATTTGAAGCCGCACAGTACAGTGAATTGTAAATATCTAGTTTCCTGTACACCTGAATAATTTAACTTAATTGTCATGTGTCAGCCAAAAATCATGGTGAAGGAGCACAAGCATGTCAACATTCGCGCCCTTCAGCCTGCTCCTCCTGCTCCACACACTCGAGGAATCAATTTAATGCTGCAATGAGTTCGCGCAGTTGATTTTGTACTAACGGTCGTAGTATAAAACTATCGATAGTATCGATAGTACAAACTATCGATAGCGCTATCGATAGTTTTTTTTACCATCGATAGTTAGATAGTACAGAACTATCGATAGTATCGATAGTGCCATCGATAGTTCTGCCTCACTAGTTTCCATACCATGAAGAGTGCAATACCGGAACTTCCGGTTGATGTCACGTGCGCGAGAGTCACGTGACCTGATCAGAAACGTCACGAGTGACGTCGTACCACTTCCTTCCAACTTCAATGAAAGGAAACGTTCAGCCTGGCGTTGCATAAGTACTGCTATATTACCAGAGTCACTGATTGGCCCGTGTCATTGGAGGGCCACTAGCCTACGCCGCGCCGTATTGCGGTTCTCGCTATGTTGCCGGCATCGCTACTGCCAGAACCAGGGCCGACAGTGACGTGCCGCTCTACCAGTGACGTAATACGTGACGTTTCTCATCACGTCCCGTGACTCTCCAGCACTTCGACCGAAAGTTCCCCTGTTGCACTATTTAGAATATGGAAACAGGTCAGTTTTCATATCCTAAATTGTCGAGGTCAATAGACAGTCTTTATTTGGGCTGCTACTATATATAAACCAGAATTTCCATTGCTTGTAGGGGTGCGGCCGTCCTTGGCCGGGCGCTGTGCGCCAGCTGGAACGAAGGACCAACGACGTTTGTGTTGTCTTTAATTTCTTCTATTGTGTCCATTTTTGCACGCCTACCTTTATTATCATGGACCACTGCAGCATCCGGCCTGTCCTTAATGGACGGTTGCCGCCAGTGCTCGCTAGCCATAAGCTGGGACGTAACCAAACCCTCAGTCTTTGCGCGCTCCGCTCTGACAGGTGAAAACTGTGGTCAAAATAGTATGCGCTTCCTCTAAAGGTGGGGAGGGAGTAAGAAAATCTGGTCTATACAGCCTTGATCTATCCCGTCTTGCGGAACGTGGCCAATACGCTTGATTTTAAAGCGCACGGTGTTCGCACTCTAAGAAAAAAAAAAAAGATTATTTCTAGACTTTTTTTACAGTTCTCGCTTGCCACGCATATGAGCCGGCTTAAAGAGGCACGTAAACTCTTTTCCGTGGGTCATTATACTCTCTTCTAAGAGTGGTGTGACTCACAAGAGAGTTAGCGTCTGTTAAAAGAGGTTCATACACGTGGTAAGTTTGGACTATACCCGAAAGGAGGCATACATACTCTTCTTTTTTTCTTGGAGCGCGCTGCGTCGGCAACGAATTAGCAAAAGTGAAAAGGCGCGTATATGTGCACTTGTAAGGTTGGGCAAGAGTGTGATTCTTTACAGTTCAAAGAGTACGCGGTGGTCCCTCTGTGTGAAGCCTTCGGAGTTTTATTGATTAAGGCTATAAGCAGGCTGTATATATGTATTACTCGTTTGGATGCACTTCACGATGCTGCCATGTCAGCTGCTGCTCTACATTCGGGTTAAACAAGCGGTAAGCCCGAGCATCTTCTGACCCGAAGGTCGCGGGTTCGATCCCAGCCACAGCGGTAGCATTTTCGATGGAGGTGAAAGTGCTTGAAGTCCGTGCAGATGTTTCGACCGCATGGCGTTAAAGAACGCCAGGTGGTCGAAATTTTCGGAGCGCTCCACTATGGGCGTGCTGCATAATCCTATCGGGGTTTTCGTACACAATACTCCAGATAGTATTGTAATTATTATTATTATTATTATTATTATTATTATTATTATTATTATTATTATTATTATTATTATTATTATTATTATTATTATTATTATTATAATTATTATTATAATTGTTATTATAATTATTATTATTATGGTACTACAGTGGCTACGGTGCGGGTTCGATCCCGGCCGCGGCGGTCACATTTCGATGGAGGCGAAATGGTAGAGGCCCGTGTACTGTGCGATGTCACCATCACCATCATCAGCCTGTCTTGTCTACGCCCACTGCAGGGCAAAGGCCTCTCCCATGTTTCGCCAATCAACCCGGTCCTGTGCTTTCTGCTGCCACGTTATACCTGCAAACTTCTTAATCTCATCTACCCACCTAATTTTCTGTCTCCCCCTCACGCGTTTGCCATCTCTTGGAATCCAGTCAGTTACCCTTAATGACCAGCGGTTATCCTCCCGACGTGCTACGTGCCCGGCCCATATCCATTTCTTCTTCTTGATTTCAACTATGATATCCTTAACCCCCGTTTGTTCCCTGACCCACTCTGTTCTCTTCCTGTCTCTTAAGGTTCCTGTCTCTTAAGGTGCGATGTCAGTGCACGTTAAAGAACGCCAGATGGTCGAAATCTCCGGAGCCCTCCACTACGGCGTCTCTCATAATCATATCGTGGTTTTGGAACGTAAAACTCCAGGTATTATTATTATTTGGTACTACCAGCGTATGACTAATAGAGCACTTGAGTGTCACACAATGCAGATGACTATGCGCTTGCTCGTTGCCTCTCCAAAGCAAGGAAAAGGGTTGCTTTTTGACTTGGACCGCAGAAAATGTAGTAAAGGAATTAATTAACAGAAGGGAGAGGGGATATATTAGAAGTTAGAACAGACCACAAAAAATACGTTGACGAAGCGCAAAAAAGAAAAATGGAGAGGGAAAGGGGGGAGGGGAAGGAAGATTAGGGGAGGGACAAGCAATTGTAGCGCTATAATTTGAAGTAATGTGTGAAACTGGCATCGGCACATGTGCCACCTTACACAGCTTAGTCGCTAGGTCGATACCTAGCGACTTAGTTGTGTAATTATTTATTATTTTACACTTACTGCAATCACCATTGGGTGATTTTTGCAGATTGGTACATAAAGTTATTGTTGAATGGCAAATACATGAACATATAATTCTTTCAGGTTATACAAGGTTTTAGAGAAAACTGAGATGCGCAAACATCTACGAGGGCTGTACCAAAAGTAAGGTTCCCATATTTTTTACGAATATAAAACATTAGTTATTGTTATTAATTTATACATCTTTGAAAAGCTTAGACTTTTGTCTATTTTTTAACAGTCTCCATTTTTTTTTTCGACAAACTTCTGAAGACGGTGCCCCAGATTGTGTATTCCTAAGTGGAAGAAGTCTCCCGCCAACCGGTTGAGGAAGCGTGTGACCTCTACTCGGACTTCATCGTCGCTCTTGAAGCGTTCACCACTTAAGTGTTCCTTTATCTCAGGGAAGAGGTGATAATCGTTGGGGGCTAAGTCCGGGCTTGTACGGGGGCTGGGACATAACAGTCCAGCCAAATTTCTGCAAAAAGCTCCCGTGTTTGACGAGCGACGTGGGGTCCCCGCGGGTGCGACACAAGGAACAACGCCTCGACTGTGTTCACAAGTTTCTCCAACAATGTGAGGGTAGAGGCAACAAGAAGTTGTCGGACTCTATCGTCACGGGAGATGAAACGTGGGCGTTTCATTAGTACTACCCCGAAACAAAAGAACAATCTCGTCAGTGGCGTCGCTCTGGTTCACCGCCCGCAAAGAAATTCAAACAAACGCAGCCAGCAGGAAAGGTTATGGCGACTACGTTTTGGGATCGGAAGAAGGGGGGTACTGCTAATTAATTTCATGCAACATGGGACGACAATAAACTCAGACAGATATTTTGAAACATTGGCCCAACTCCGGCGAACAATCCAGAATCGCCGGAGAGGGCGACTGACGGATGGAGTTGTGCTCCTCCACGACAACGCTCGACCCCACGTCGCTTCGTCAAACACAGGAGCTTTTGAAGAAATTTGGGTGAACTGTTATGCCCCATCCCCCGTACAGCCAGGACTTGGCCCCCCAGCGATTATCACCTCTTCCCCAAGGTAAAGGACCTATTAGGTGGCAAACGCTTCAAGAGCGACGATGAAGTCCGAGCAGAGGTCACACACTTCCTCAACGGGCTGGTGGGAGACTTCTTCGACTGAGGAATACAAAAGCTGGAGCACCGTCTTCAAAAGTGAGTCGAAAAAAAAAAAATGGAGACTATGTTGTAAAATAGACAAAAGTGTAAGCTTTTCAACGATGTGTAAATTAATAACAATAAACAATGTTTCCTATTTGTTTCCAATGTTTCCAAACAATCCGGCAGGAACACAGTGGTCGCTTTCGTTATTTTAGGGCAGGGGTCTCAAACACGCGGCCCGCGTGCCGCATGCGGCCCGCCAACCTCTCGCTTTGCGGCCCGCGGCCCGCACATGGCTATGTCGGTCCCATATTTTGTTTTATTTTCATAATGAGAATGAGCGTGAGCTACACAGACATGACTGATCTAAAGCATTGCCTTCCTGAAGCACACAATGTGGTCACCATGTGTTGAAGCGTAACCGTGAAACAAAAACAGTATATCAGAATTGGCGTCCAGATTTTACTGATTTTAGAGGTCAGTATCTACATGTTGTTGAATGGAATCCTGGCCCCAAATCTTGTTAAGAAATGACCCGCACATGAAATATGGGAAAAGCTTTCTTTTCAATGGTAACGTTTGCTGACAATGTTAACGAACTAACCAGCCCCCCCCCCCCTTCCCCCCCCCCCCCCCCCCCCCGCCTCCGCTCTTACCTTCTTCCCTGACCCGGCCCTTGCGGGACTAAATTCTGCGGCTGCGGCCCGCTGCCTGAGATGAGTTTGAGACCCCTGTTTTAGGGTCTGCGCGAAAGACGGCACCGATCATCTCCCCGGAACTTTCCCGCTCTGCCTGCTCGCACATTAACTGTATTTGTTCTCCCTATCTCTGAATATCGGCAGCTGCTCGAAGCTTCACGTGACCCAAGGTGTTGAATTGCGCAAACAGGACAGGGACTAAAGGAAGAGACGACGACACTGTCCTGTTCGCGCCATTCAACACATTAGGTCATGAGGCAACGTGCCCTGTTGTCAGAAATTCTGAACTTCACGTGAACGTCTGCTTCCTCCGTACCGCCGGGACATGGGATGAATTCGTGCTCAGGCTTCCCTCGCGGGATTTTCGCACGCGTGGGCGTGTATTAATGGCAAATAAAACGCAGCGGCGACTTTCCGGGCGATGCTACGTTACAATTATAAATTTCGAAGGACCGGAACAATCCCCCTCCTCGATTTTGCGAACTTCCCGATTCAACGAAAAAATTCGAGCGCCCTCACCACTACGTTAAGTCGAGTTTCAACTGTATTAATCTGCGTAGTATTTACATTAAGAGCTAAAAATTACTTACGGTTGCAACGCAAACCACCTAGCATGGTTTTCTTGCACAGAGGAACAGCAGGCGCGCCGCATGGAGCTTGTATTTCTTAGGTTGTATAACCGACTATAAGTGTGTCATTTCATCTTTATGCAACGCACACGCATTTCCGCTGCTATTCATAGGTCAAGCCTTATACCGTTAGAGGCATTTCGCCGTTCCTTGCGTCCATAAAACTTCGCATTATTCGATTGCGCTTACGCTGGCTCAACTTCCTGTAGTGGTAAGCGATGAAGGACGCGTCCGCTCGTGGCATATACTGCATGCGCAAACAAAATTAATTTTTTTTCCTTTTTGAACCAAAAGCGCAGGATAACCTTGCTTGTCTCAATGGCGAATTGAGATTTCTTCTTTCTTTTTCTCTTTCTTTTTTTCATCTGTGCGCAGGTAAATATATGCAAGCCGGCGCGCATGCACGCGCGAGCTCGCCCTTGACAGGCCTTTCGTACAGTCCTCACGGATTGAAACACGGCATCAAAACTTTCGGTATGACGACTGGCATGAGCAGTTGCTCGAGACCACCGCTTCATGGCTCTGTACAAAGTCACTAAAAAGAAAAAAAAATAGCGCAGCTTGTACTAAGTCGAGCAAGGTTAGGTCACAACATAGGTGGCGGGCACCTAGCTATACTTGCGATACTGTACTATACATGGCTATGCTTGCTATCTTTTTTTTTATCTTTCTTTTTTTGAGTCCGTGTCTTTCTATATTTTTGTGTACGTCTATTTGTTTGCCTGTTTTTCTATCTTTTTTCTCTTTCTTCCATTTCTTTATTTCATGAGCATGTACCTTGCGTTCAACCAATGATTGTAGGTACTAGGTTAAAAAAAAAAAACAGCAGGAAATTGCCCGCTGAGATAAACGGGCAGTGGGACGCCACTTGAGTACTAATAATAATAATGAAACGCCGAATATCTTAGAATAATAATAATAAAAAAACAATCTTTCTGACGCTGCGCTCAAATCGCCCAAGGGCGCCAGTTTCCTTAAATTTTCTAAGAAATAATTTTCGAAAAGTTTTGGTAATGTCCACGCAACAACGGTTACTTGTGCATACAGTCAAAAATGCTCATATATGCCTGCTGCGGCTGCGTGATCGCTTAATTGAGGCTTCATTCTGGTATGACCTACTTGTTTATACAGACGTACCAATGTAAGAGTGTGCGTCA
The DNA here is from genome assembly GCA_030522465.1 of Rhipicephalus appendiculatus. Lineage (NCBI taxonomy): Eukaryota > Metazoa > Arthropoda > Arachnida > Ixodida > Ixodidae > Rhipicephalus > Rhipicephalus appendiculatus. The sequence continues at coordinate 37,871 of JALIZH010012054.1, read as the reverse complement.
CATAGTTCGCCTTCAGTGATTGCCTACCTTTCACACAAGAAGCCTGTTTGGGGATACGCATAGGCGTGCGCACGAGGGGGGGCAGGAGGGGCTGCCCCCCCCCCCCCCCCCCCCAGTCACCTAAGAGGGGGGAGACTTAATAGGGAGGGGGGGGCGCTGCGACGAACCTTCACCCCCCTGAACGGGAACCCTGCGCACGCCTATGGTGATCCCTCATCGCGGCTACCACATGCTATGTGCGCACACTGTACAAATTCTGTAAACAGGTATAGCTCCTGTAAACGATTCTGTGCTTTCTTATTTTTCCAAGGTTATTATTTTTCCTGTAAAAAAAATTCCCTCGTTTTGAAAGTATTCACAGGCATGGACAGGAGGACTTCCGGGGGAGTTTTCGTAGAGCGCCGTCAGCAAAACGTATGGGAAACGTACCGGCGTTATCCAACCTAGTATTTGGGGCTAGGAGTTACGGAGTCTCCGTTTATCGGGCGCGTCTCTCTTGCGTGGTAGTGGTCGTGATTAGAAGGAATACTATACAAGGCTATGCTACGCTCTGCTAGCGTGCATGGATAGCCGAGTGGTTAAGACGCTCTCCTTCGGATCGTTGGGACGAGGGTTCGAGTCCCGCCTCGCCACGCAACTTTTTCGCCGAAAATTTTTCTTTTTCTGTATTTTTCTCTTCCTTTCTTTGTTTCTTTGTTTGTCTCTTTCTTTCTCTGTCTCTACACTCGTTCTCTCGCCCATCAGTGTTATTGTATCCCACGCCGGTCAAATCGGCGCACGTGTTCTGTTAGCGAGGAAGAACGGGAAAGCGATGAAGAGGACGAAGTCAGTGCGTGACGGTTCATGATGATGATAATTTTTTATATACGACACGCGGCCAACATCGACCATAACAGCTCTGCTGTAAAGAAAGAAAGTTAGCTTTAATGTAGATGTTCGATTCGAAATTACGCCAATATCACGTGAACACAAAGCGATAACATCAAAAATATGTGCATTTGTACTTAGCCCTGAATTGTCGCATTTCAGTCCGTTAGACCTTGTTCGTATATTCAAAAGAGTGGTAAGCTGGGCTAGTTGGTATGGATGCATTATAATAATTAACAGCGCGAAAAAAAGAGAGACAAAAGGAGGAGAACTACACAGGACAAGCGCTGACTTCCAGCTGAAACATTTATTGCGCATAACCCATGCTTAACCCATGTTCGTATATGCGTGGGGGGCTGTTTGGTGAGATGTTTATGGCTCGATCAATTTGCGTCATTTTGTACAGCGTCACGTTCTGCTATACCTTTCATGTTCGGGAAGACATGTTCCACAATATGTACGTAGACGTTTCCTTCTATTCGATTCGGTGACCGAATAGAAAAGCGCGTATTCGAAATACCGAATACTTTTTTCAAATAGTTTTCAAAAACTGAGCACCGGCGGGAGAACATCAAAGGAACATTATGTTGGATCAGGGAGCGGTCATTTTTAATGTTTCAAGCATCGTGTGTTGCATCAGTCAGTTCGTGTCATTATCTTGTAATAACTGAAGGAAGGGACTACGGCTGCACTCAGCTTCAGAAGTGTAACGTTTTGCACACGTGAACATGAATAACAGCAGAGGCGATCGTTGTGTCTGTGCAAATTATTCTTGCCGGTACAGTATTCACCACTGATGTGTTGGTGCGGCGGCACATGCTGTGATAATGGTTTATCTGTTTCATTACATGTTAACGCGATAGCGTTAACGAGCTAGTTTCGCAGAAATGTCGGTATCAGTATCGGCGTCGTTGGTTGTGAGCGAAAAATCATCATCTTGTATGTGACCGAAAAATCGAGAAGGATGCAAATAAAATAAATAATAGAAAACTTCGGTTTGAGTGAGAATCAAACCCAAGCCATCTGCGTGGTAAGCAGGTGTTCTACCACAGAAGCAAGCTATAGCATCAGTCTGCTTCAGAAAGAAACGCTATATGAATGTCATGTAGTGAAAGGAGTCTCCTTAAGGCATCTAATATTGCGTGGCAGACGCGTAGAATCGCGCGAGCCGTCAAAACATGTAAATTGCGGAACGTGTGGGTGTTTTAAAAGTCCCCACCCATTACAAAGCGCTCTGACATATCTAATCATCAAGCTACAGAAGCATCAACACAGTGAGCAGCTGCGTAGGTTCGCTTGTTGCCTTACGGCCGCGCAGTGGGCCCTTCGCTGATTCGCAAAAGGAATAATTATGGCGTAGTGGACCCTTAACCCTTTCAGTCCCAGTGATTCCAATTGGAATCATAAATTATGTAGGTCAGTCAGCAAGCATCTGGTAAAGATAAAGCGTTGTTCTTCCTCAAGAGCCCGTATTTAGCATCTGCCCTACATGTGGTGTCAACATGGTACACACAATACAGCGAGGTCACGTCTGAACGAAGAAATTACAGAAGCGGTCGTGCTGTTCGCGCATTTCGCTGAGGCAGCGTCTTCTTTCACTATGTAGAGATAGGGCATTTATTTTAGTTCTGTGCCGGAAATTTGAATTTTGGCTATTGGACATTATGCTATCCTGTCTAAATAACATTTTAAGTAATAAATGAAGTAAAAATTGTGGAAATATTATTAAATAATGATTATTTATTAAAATAATTGTTCCATTAATTACTCTTCACTGGAAAGTGTGAGCAAATATTTTTTCAGTTTTTTCGGACTACCACGATCATGTGCATCTCGAAATGTAAAAACTAGTTGCTTACATTGAAAATAGTTAATTCGGGACTGAAAGGGTTAACAACTGCACTTGCAGTAGGAATTCTACGATAGTTTGAAACCGCCATTGTTACGCACACACTGGATCCTTTCCTTACGGCACGGTTGAGGCATGCACCGAGAACCGAAGCCGGGCTAGCAGTTGAGAAGGCGATGCGCACTAGGCCAGATTACGTTATCGCGCTCTTGAAGTCGAAGCTCAAGCGACCTCCAAGCTTTTCAGTTATATGTGTAGTGCTCAGTTCAACGTTGTTTCATTTTTATGACACACCTTTATTTGAAAGCTATAGGCCAAACGGCACTTTAAGTGGAGTAGTCGCTCCTGTATTTCAACCTACAGTTAGCAAATACCTCGCGAGCACTTTTCGCTGCATTATACATGCTTACCTCACTATTCAATATTGGTGTAATTTTTGTTCATTAAAAATACTCGGAACGTTCCTTTTGTTTATATTGTAAATATTTCTTCCAAATAAAATGCTGTCGAATTGTAGGGCTCTGTGAGAATGGTTGCCTGCTGTTGAAAACTGTTCGAAGAGTACTATAGTCGTATTCGTATTCGATTCGATAATTAAGCAATCACGCACCTCTATTAAAGTATGGGGCACCTGAAACCCCATACTTTAATAAAAGTATGGGGCATCTGAAACCCCATACTTCCAATGAATGTAAATCACTCGATGTCCTTATTTTGAAGCCAGAAATGGGGGGGGGGGGGGGGGGGGGAAGGGGGGAGTTCGGCGAACGCCGGATGCACTGTCGCTGTCGCATCTCGAAGTCATTTGCATTGAGTGGTTTAAGGGGAGCCGAGTCTTTTCGCTTTCGTTGCATTTATCTTTTAGTTTTGCTGATCAGTCCTGTGGTTCTGACGTACCACCCGCTAGGAAGCGGGTTGACTTTGTTCGTTGCAATGATGAATGCGGCGTTGCACGCCTTGGGGCATCGAACGGCGATTACCTGGTCAGCGCGTGTCTTGGACGCGCGTATACGTATTTTTCTTTTCTTCTTTTGCTTTTCTTGTGCGAGGGAGCGTGGCACTTATTTAACTCCGCTGTGTGTGTCGAAGTCGTCCTCCGTATTCCGAGAAGCGGGACGCCTTTTCTTCATAGTTTCGACATCAGCTTGCACGCCGAGACCATTTCTAGGTATACGAAATACGTTGCACCTCCGCTTAGCTTCTGGTTGTTCTAAAATTAGCCTACGAAGAAAGAGGGTGTCACGTTTCTTGTTTCTTTTTTTTTTTTCGTGTGTGAGCTATATTCCTTACTGAAGGCCACTGGGGATAGTGACAAATTATAGTGTTGATTGTACTGTGGAATAAATAAATAGATAGATAAATAAATAAGTAAATAAATAAATAAATAAATAAATAAATAAATAAATAAATAAATAGAGACATCCTATACATTTCCCAACGTGAAAAAACTAAACAATGACTTCCGATAGATTAACGATAGAATAAAAAAAAGAAAGCCCCGCAGAATATATTAAAAACAAAATAAAACCGTTCTGTTTAAGGCGACTCGCTCAACCAGTGGGTTACAACAGGACAAGCGAATAGAATGCCTTCTCGCCTCGCCACCTACCATGGACAAGTTCGGGGGAGGGGGGTGAAAAGGAAGACACCCTTGCCCATACCCCCCTCTCCCAAACCCGCTGTTTCCCTCGCCATTTACACGTAACTGACGCCTCCCTCTGTACGCCTTTCTATGGGCATTCTTAATCTCTTTAAAAGAGTTGACTGTTGGTCGAGTTGGTGTTTGGACATAGAAACCATCGTGAGTATAGCGCAACGAAACAAGAGTACCCCAGGAAGGTGTCATCTCCTCCTCTTTCTAGGCCGCACGGCCTTACCTCCAGTGTAGGGTAGCAAACCGGACGCTCATCCTGTTGACCTACCTGTCTTTTTTCCCCTTGCCCTTCCTCTCACTAGTAAGCGTAACGGATGCTTGTCGTTTAACGAGCGTAATCGAGTCATGAAACACGATGCGACTGCTGTGGTTTTCTTTTTTTTTTTAGTTTTTTTTATTGGTCCTCTGACATCAGCCGCTTGAGTTCCGTCGGTGACACTCCGTTCTGAAAAGACAAGAACGAGAAAAGAAAGTGACGGCAACTTTGTTGAAAGCGAATTGCAGGCATTAAAGTGTGGTCGTTTACATCCCATGGCGCGCGCGCGCGCGCACGCACGCACGCACGCACGCAATTGCTACGATGCTAGCACATATACACAGAAAAAAACGTCAGTTGTTTCTGCCCCAAATGTTTATTTATTTATTTATTGTACACTGCAACATCTAGGCGGGCCCAGGCACAGTGGGCCATTTCACGTAAAGAGAAGCGCCGCCTTGTGTCCATGAACGATTTCTTGAGCGGTACCCCGAAAATCTCCCTGAGCGGTTTTAAGGTGCCACAGACACTACGCGCACACGATTCATGGAAAAGCCCGACAGATTATGGTGTAGATGAATGTCTGTTTTGCGTGCATGCGCCGAACCGAATACTTGCAACGCTTCTTTTAAAGGTCATTTGTCATTAAAGTGGAGTGAAAGTGGGGTTTAGTTTAATATTTATATTTGCTGGGTCTCTTGGTTTGTTTTCTTATTTCTTTGCATGCATATAGGTTACCTTCAAGTTTATAACATAACTTACATATAAGGTTTCAGTGCGGTCTTTGCGAGCGTTTCTTCTTTTTTTTTCTCTGACTATGTGATCTCGATGATATCAATGTTTTTGGTGTGGAAACTGTGCGCAAGCTTCTTTTCTTCTTTCTTTCTTTCCTTCTTTCTTTCTTTCTTTCTCTGCACTACTTTTCAGGGTTATTACAGGCCACGCCGCAGCGCTGAGTCGTGGGATTTGCCCAAATTCGGTGGGCCATACCTGTTCCTGATGATGATAATTTTCGGGCACGCCCACACATTTTCCACCTTGCTGGAACAGCTTCGCTGTTAATAATATATAGCAGCTGCTGGGGTTTTTACTTTCCAAAACCACAAAATGGCTTACATTAACACGTACTGTACGAAGGACGTTCCACGGCAAGCGAAAACTCGATGGTAGACGCGTGAAATGTACGACCGTCAACGGAACAGTTGCGCGACGCAGGTGAGTAGCGCGAAGGTGGACTTGCTTCGCGCTTTGTACTCGTTCGCGCTTTAATTAAGCCCTTGCGTGTTTAAAACGTATTTGCGGGCTAGTTGGCAAGTCATTAACGGCATATGGCAGCGCACACCGGGTAAACAACGATCACGCACACAGAGGGACGACACAAGCGCTGAACTTCAACTGGTTTTTATTACGGCGCAGACTCGCTTAAATAGAAACGCATGCGTTGTGTTCACATGACGTGTGCCTAGTGCAACGATCAAACCTAGAGCACCCTATCATGCAGCAGCAATCAATTCGCAAACACAAGATCATCACACAACAAAAGATAGACGGGAATAGGTAACAGTGTCACGTGTTAATGTCACGTGTTAACACTGCGTGTGCACTCACCGTTGCTGGAAGGGGCTCCTTGAGTACGTCGTTTGTGCCCTTCTTGACGTAATTGCTCATGTACTGCCGGACGAATGGACAGATGTACTTGGGGTTCACCTCTTCCTTCTCGTTCCGTTCTGTGAGCGGGTAAACATCAGCGTGAGTTAGGTCATCGAGTTATCTATGGACAGTGCAGTTTTTGAGAATGATGCTTTATTATATTGTCACGTGGTCGTGACGTTGACGACGGCAGCGGTCGGCGTGTTCAAGATGAGAAACTCTTTATTTGGGTGAACATGTGCCCGGGAAACTCAAGTCAAACAACAGCACACGCTGTACATTGATAGCGGCGAACAGAGCGTCGGCCGTCGAAAAACTGATCTGCGGTGAGGAGCGTCGGAATTTATACATGCGGCATCGAACATTCGAGCCTTATTACACGTGCTCGCGTAAGCTCTTAAAAAAAAAAAAAAAAAAAAAAAAAAAAAAAAAAAAAAAAAAAAAAACATTGACTGCTTGCGTCCTGCGTGAAATCTTAACAGAAGGAGCTCGAACAATCGTGAGGCTTCCAAAAAAATTCCAGCGTGGTCTGCGTTGAGCACTGATAACCGTTTTTGCGGGTGAAACACGAATACATCGAAATCAAACAATACACGCGCGTGTCAATATAATTAATTAATTAATGAAATCTCAAAATTAAATCTCAGGTGTCCCATAGATAGAAGCATTATACGCCTTGTCGGGCCTCAAGAAAACTCACAGGCACCCTCGTGCATTCGCCTGAGACGACTCGAATGCGAAAGCCTTCATCTTCCGTTTCTTCTCAGTGGATGTGCTGATCCTCTCCAGGCTCCCTAAGAAAGTTTTCTGTACCAAACGCGCGGTTCTGCACTGCCTCCAGATTCAGAATAGGAGGCATTGCAAGCATTCAGCACCTTACCTGGTGTTGCACTGCCTCCGTAATCTGCCCTCCTTTAACCGAACAACGATGTCATATGATGACGTCATCACGTGACCTCACGTTACGTGTCGTCACACAAACTTGGACGTTCTGCGACGCCGTGATGACGTGATATGTTGACCTCGTCACATTGTTATTATTTTTTTTTTTGCATCACCCATATTGACACCCATAGGCGTGAGGACGAGGGGGGGCAGAAGGGGCGGCCACCTCCCCCCTCCCCCCCGCCACCTAGCCAGCCAAGAGGGGGGGGGGGGCGCAAAGTCTGCCCCATACGTTTACTCGCTCAGCTCTGTCCCATAATTGTTTAAAGAGCAAGCTTATGACAGGCCACTGTGAGAAGCGCGCCATTGATTCATTTAATTTTTTTTTTTTCATCCACGTCGAAGCATAGTGTCCTTTGGACTCGAGCAATAGGGTAGAAGGGGGGGGCAGGGGGGCACTGCGATGGAACGGGGGGAACCGTGCGCACGCCAGTGTTGACGCCGACGCCACCGGACGCCGACGGTCAATTTTCGCGTTTGATGAGGCGTCTAAGGCTTTCGCCCTAAATGTTGGGTTAGGGTTAGGTGACGTGACTTAACATGAGGCCTCTGTGAATGTCGGCAATGAAGGAAATATTGGAAAGAAAGTTGCTTTATTCTTTAGCTGTGCGTGTCAAAAAAAGAAAGAAAAAGGAAAGAAAGAAACGTTGATGTCTAGTGGATCAGGCGCTTGTAAAACACCATTAGAATGTGTTACGCGGCAGGAACCACGCGCTGGAACGATGTTTAGAATGAATTGTTATTGACTGGGCGGCTGGCACGATACGAGTAGATATATTGTAGTCACATCATACTTTTGAGAAAGCTCCGATTAATCTGTCAAGGAGCACGCTTGTAACTAGATTGACTGTGAAACGAACAGTAGCCTACAAGGGTGGTATGTACTGCTATAGAGCGATGATGGATTCTATACTTGCATATTGGGAGAAATGTGTCTGTTGCACCGCAAATAATTCGCGTTCAACTGTAGTCATTCCTGAGCCGTTGGTTCGTCACAAAGACTGCTTAGGTCGAGTCACTTTTTGGGGAAGCCCTCCCTCTGACTTTGTTGTCGAGTTCAATATTTACACCAAAAAATTAAATGGCTCTACGCAGTACAATCAGCGAAAAGGTGTGCCCCGGTTCCCGTGTGTCTGGGATCAAGTGAACTGGTAATGTGACATAAAGAAAATAGCAAGCTGTGTGTGTGCTACGAGGAGAGTAGCACGGAATGCTGCTTGTCGCGCCACGCTGTATATACTTTCAACAAGACTGTTTGTTGGCCTAGTTGGTACTTGCTTAATGACATATTTTAGCCGCTAAGTAGCACATACACAGAGCAAAGAAACACACAAGGACAGGACGGGCGGCACTTCCAACTGAATTAGACCAAGCGCAAACCCAGAAATAAATATACAACATACACACATGTGCAGTCTCACCACCTCAGGCTATCCAGCTATCGAACAATCTGTTTTCCGATACGTACAACGTCACCGACGTATCGCTGATACACCTTTCTCCTTTCTTTTTTATGTAATAGGCTTCCATCAACTCACGCGCAGTTTGATACTTGCTGATATACTGGTGCACGACGCAATTATCGCAGCTGAGACTCACCGAACACGAGGCTGACCGCCAGAGACACCACCATGTGCGTGAGGAAACCGACGATGCCGATCCAGATGAATGAGATGTGGTAGAACTGGAAGATTCCGCTGCGTTCAAGAGTGGAAAAACATCCAATCTGCTGCAGTCATTTAACCCGATTGTAAAACATCGACCTATTACAAGAAAAAAAGGAAGTTTTTGGACTCTCTAAATACGGAAATATTAAGGAGAACTAACAGACAGTCTGTTAGTTCGCATTAATATTGTGTTTAACAAAGAAAAAACGAGCCCTTAAATTTCCATTTCTTTCTTAAATAATAAAAATACATTCGTATAAAAACGATAAAGTAACAATGAGAGAGTAATATTTTAATGAAGGCCTGGATATGTTTGTCTGGCTTTTCGCCTGACATGCTACTCCAGGTGCTGGGTGATGATTATGATATATACACTGATAAACACATAACACATGCAGCCACACACACGTAGACTACACTATTTACAAAGTTTCATTCAGGGTCATGGCCCGCAAGAAAGTGAACAGCGCCTTCGTGGCGCGTAACGCACTGGTGCTGCCTTGCCATGGGCCCAAAATATGTCGCAACTCTAAGTTCGAGTCCCGTTGGAGATTTAAGGCCGCCTAAAGAGACCCTCTCTCTGGTGTGTATAGCCTGCATTCACAGAGGACATGATTGAGATCTTCTGGCACGTTACATCGAAAACACTTTGTGAATCCGACAGCCCAATGGATTAATAACGGATTAGTAACAATGAATTAGAAATATCTTTATGATAATTTTTAATAAAATACTAATCAATTTGTTGCAGTCCACCTCATGTGGTGGTGGCGTATAAATGTTGGTATTAAAGGACTCTTCAATATTTGATTATTTGAACGATTATTTATCAATTCATTAGCTATATTTCACTTCATATTTTTTCATTGATGGGACGATTGCAACTTGTCACAAAATGGCCGTGAACAACTTTTGTAATAGTTATGCTACGGGCATTATACGAGAAATGAGAAGTTATATAGAGGACCTCGAATGCGCGAAATCAATCCCGCTTCATTACTTAGCATTGTGAATATCACTGCTGACATCATAAATACACACCAGGAACGATTTTACTGCCTTACAAACAAAGACGTGAGCGGATGCAGGCGTTTTGTTTGTACCGCTTATTAATCGCAGTGGAAAAACCGAAGTACGGAAACCATTAGCGATGAGCAACAATATAATCATGTTCTGAACATAGTCGTCATAATATTTTCTGGAATTAGCCAGATTTCTTGACTGTAGCAAAAATTTGTTTCTTCATCATCGCATGCAGATCAGGGTGACCTAAAGTGTATGCTGCCGCGATTACCCGTAATTCCTGGCGCGTCGGTGTATAATGTTACTTTGGTACCAACCTGTAATGCTGACATAAGCATCGCTGTGTTTATCGCATATCGAAACACCATCTGTAACTTGATCGTCACTGCATCTTGGGAGCACCAACTATTGGATGATTGATGAAGTACTTCTTTTGAATTGCACTCAACGATTCGATTATCGGCCTGTTCGGTGCTCGCGCGCAATGTAAAGCGCTCACCTCGGTAACGGTGGGGGGTCGAATGAGCCGGCTGTGAGGGTCTGATTGAAGTCGGCGCAGCCTGCGGTGGACGTGGGCAGGTCGTCCGCATCGCGCGGGTACACGATGGAGCCTAGGGCCAGCCACCAGGACGTTGCCATGGCTACCAGGATTCCCGTAATGGCGCCCTGCGTCGTACGTGTAACGTGCTGTTGTACGCACCTTACGTTGGCGGACACAAAGTGAAACTAAGGATAAATATTACTTGATCCACCTCTTAAGCAACCTACAGTTATGCTATACCGAAAAGCACACGCTTTTAGTGAAATGAGGGTATATATGCGATAGAAGTGCCTGTCGGACTGTTTTGGTGCATGTTCTGTGTCAATCATAGGCTTAGCGCCAAAAATACTAGCGCAGAAAAGGACAGGTAGATGGGGCGGCAGCTCACTTTCAAGTTTCTTGAAGACAATAAGGCATATAAGCACACCTTTCATAACGCATGTTCGGAGTGCATGTGCTCTCCCTCTGCAATCTACTTGAGGTCATGTTTTTTGGCTCTATGTCTACTGTTGATGCACGTTACGTAAGCGAGAAAAGTTGGAATAGCGAGAAGAAAAAGACCGTGTCATCTATGAACATATAAATGCACGATATAGTACGAGGTGTATTGTTTCCAAATAACTCGGATGGTCTACAAACAAATCCTATCCGCATCCGTGGGTACTGGTAAAGTATACCCGCGAATATGTCAAACCCCACCCCTTATGTGTTTTTTTTTCTTTTATTGCTAGGATGCCGCACATTTTTCTGAGCATTTTGTGCGGTTCGACCATCTTTTCGAATGCATTAGGCGAAATAAAGAACAAACAAACAGCCTCGTTTCACGTGTGCAGTGTCGGAAGCCCGACCGTGGCTGGGGCCATCCGCATATCCTGCCTGTCACGGTCGCCCTTAATTACCTTCTTCTTGCAGCAAGGAAAGAAAGTTCCCAGGACGAAAATGGCCAGCAGGGGGACCGGACAGGGCTCCGACCAGCGAAGCCGAGGCCTGCGGGAAGAAAAAGTAGCGTTGGAAAAAAGGAGAAAAATAACCTAAGAAAGTAGACAACAACAAAAAATGACGTAAAGGAAGTTTTATTAGCAGTAGTTGCAGAAACTCGAGTTTTACTTTTCTTGAAGTTGACTTTGTCGTGGTCATTTTGGGGACGTGTTTCGTGCGACGGCACGGGCCGGAAACCGAGAAAATGAGCGGAAAAGCCACCACCGGCAATTTGTCTTGCACGAAACAACACTGCGCGTACGAAGGAACGTTAGAGGGTGTTGCACAACCTAATAACATCTAGATGCGAGCCAATTGATACGTATACATAGGCAAAAGTGCTCAAAGGAAACACGGACCAATAGACACAGGATTAGCGTTAGTTGCCAACTGCTTTGGTTTAGTGGGAGAACACACTAATTTACCTTCAAAGGGTGTGTACTGAGGAGGGGGAAATTATCAAGGCTTCTAGCAGCGCAAGCGTCAAGTTACAAAGCTTGTTTATCAAGAAGGATTAGTTGCAGAGATAGCTACCATCCTTGTCAGACTTATCGAAGGCGCGCTAACAAACACATCTTTTACCTTTACACTTCACAGCAAACGCTTCGAAAACTTCATGTGCAGTGTGATCTTTGCAACCGTACGCAATACCTGGGTGTCGAAAACGCGGTAGACAGCCAGATTTATCGCAGTGAATGGTCAAATTGATATCGCTTCTCATCTTCAGGTTATTTACGTGCTCGCGAAGACGGTCGTTGAGGCAACGCGGCCCGTCTGCCCGATATAGGAAGTGCCACACGAGGTCGAGATTTTATACACAACTTCAATAATATCTGGGGTTTTACGTCCGAAAACCACGATGTGATTATGAGAGACGCCGTAGTGGAGGGCTCCGGAAATTTCGACCATCTGGTGTTCTTTAACGTGCACTGACATCGCACTGTGCTCGGGCCTCAACCATTTCGCCTTCATCGAAATGCGTTCATACACAACTTAACTCCTGCATGAGACATGGTTCGTGGCGTGCTTCTTGACGCAACAGTTGTTAAATGGGTTATTCTCGTTCATCTTTTTTTTGTGCAGGAACCTCAGTTATTCGGGGGCCGATAAAAAAAAAAAAACCGAACCATTACCCGCTTTGCGGCCTTCTTGATACATACGATGGGAGACACAATGCACGTGAGGATGACCACCGTCTTACACTTTTGATGGCTCGACCGGACACGTTCTCTTGTAGGTCGAACTTATTCAAGTATAGAGCAATCGTCTAGAAAAACCTTCAGGGAATCCACTCTTCTTGAGCCACTGAGGTTACCTGTTGACGGCAAAACACTCTGAAAGCGTATTTTGCCGTACGCGCTAGTCCTATACGCCTACTTGTCTGTTTCCTTTGCGCTGTTTCACCCGTGGGTATTGCAGAAATGAATCCTGGCGCGTGTAGTTGCTAAGGGATCGCTCTATTTTCCATTCTGTTCAGCTGGAAAAGCGCGAAGCCCGTTCAACTGAAATTACAAGTCCTTTCGCCTCCGCTTGCCTCCGAGGCATTGTAAGCTGTCTGCGCCTCACCAGTTACTGCATTGCCTCCGTGATCGGCCCACTTTTGACCAAGCGATGACGTCATTTGATGGCGTCATCATATGACTGCATGTTATGGGGCGTCATGATGACGGCGTATACTTTGGCGATCTATGACGTCATGATGACTTCACATTCTGACTTCACCAGGTGGTGATAATTGTTTGCATCACTCGTGTTCATAGGCGGGCGCAGGGTTCCCCTTCAGGGGGGGGCGAAGGTTCATCGCAGCGCCCCCCCTCCCTACTACGTCAATGGTATGGCGTTGACTTTGCACCCCCCCCCCCCCCCTTTCCTTCCTGTGCGCACGCCTATGCTCGTGTTGACGCCACAGACGCCGACGGTCAATATTCGCTTTTGATAACGTATCTAAGGCTTTCGCTCTAATTCACGCGAAAAGAAGAAGGGTTCCTGTAGTACCAAAATCCGGGGGTGGGTAGGAAGTGTAGATACGTTCGAAGATGAAGTAGGCGATCAACCGTCAAAGACTGCCTCTTTGTAAATATCAGTGATTACAAAGTGAGATTCACATTTACAAATTAGCCTCCGGTAAGATAGCTTTTTCGTCAAGGTGTATCGCTGCTACGCTTGAGGACACGGGTTCGATTCCCAGCCATGGTGGCCGCACTTTGAGATCATTATGGAAACACTCAAGTGCACCTAGACGTCTATTCTTACTCCGTGACCTAGACTTAGACGTGCGTTAAATAACTCCGAGTTGTCAAAATTAATTTGGGGTCCCCCCACTGCGCCGTTCCTCATAACAACGTCGCGGTTTTGGCTCGTAAAACACCTCAATTTAAATTTTAGTGTTTGCAGAGCTGTGTTTTTTTGCAAGTACGTGTGTCGAGAAGGGCATTTCCGAATTTTACAAATTAGCGCTCGTAAAATTTCACATGATGAAATCGTGTTGCGGCCGTAAAGTACACGCATATTTACCACATAAACTTCATTAAATTGTTGTCCGTTCAGATAAAACAGAATTTTAATCATATTTTTAATGTTTCTCATTAGGAACAACCCCGTGTCTTATTTAATTATTCCTTAGTTTCTGTTGCCGCGCTTTCACTCTGGCCCCAACACAACCAGCAAGAAAATTAAGCAAGAGACTTACCTGTATGATAGATTCCATTGTTCCGGTGAGGAAGGCGATCGATATGGAGAGAAGGCCGTAAGCTGCGGCTGAAATATCGCGGGTTCAGTTGTTTTTTTTTTTTCGCAGCCGCCACCATTCAGGCGCTTAGATCTTAAGGCTCACCCATCAGCTTCGTGAGTCGTAGCGCGGCGGCTTCGCTGATGTTGACCCGAGGCCGAATAAAGTCGTCCCAGGTCACCGCTGCCAGGGCGTTGTAGCCCGAGGAAAGTGTGCTGCGAGGGTGATTTTGCAAAGTATGAACTTTCATGCGGATCACCTTGTTAAAGCCGTGTAAAAAATTTAGGACACGTTTACTCAACAACAACAACAACAACAACAACAACAACAACAACAACAACAACAACAACAACAGCAACAACAGCAACAACAACAACAGCAACAACAACAACAACAACAACAACAACAACAACAACAACAACAACAGTACTATAGTTCGGGCCGGCTCCCCCGACAATAGGGATAACTCCTTAACCTACAACAAGATAACAAAACATTTTTATTTACCTCGCACGGAGAACTTATTCTATCCCACATCCGCAGCTATACAGAACTTAGGCCCCCCACGCTTCGGTTTTTGCAAAGGAATACGTATCCTAACCCGTGTCTTTTACACACGGTCTATCCAGATACTTATACCGGCAATTCTTGTCCCTCATGCGGAGAAATATTCTCGTTATAACATATGCTCTGGTGGTGTGCCCGGTCACACTCTACAGTCCCTAACAACTCGGCCAGATGGTATGCGGCCCTGCGTAGCCACCTTTTGGCCGACCAACTCTGGGCTGTCCAGCAGGCCCACGATGCGGCTGAGAGGCTTGGCCTTCCGGTCCCTACGTGGGAGCGGCGCGCTGCGTGTTGAGACACGCTCTGCAGGACCTCAATAAAGTTTTCCACACCATACCGCAGTTCGGGCCCAACTATGACTTCGAGTTCGATCAGCTTGCGCTCGGCCTGCCGTCCCTTGCGTTGCGTCTCTGTTCTCACTCCATGTTCGGCCTCTCGATCGTGTATGCAGGTGTCAAACATAATATGCTAAAAGGAAGGAACTAATGATGTATTATGTCAGACGCAGTAAGCATATATGTACAGTACTGCGTGACCTACGTGTTTCAACGCGATAGCTTGTTATTCTAAGCGTTAAAGAGCTCGTTTCGCAGAAATTCTCGTGTCGGCGTCGGCGTGGTCTGTTGTGAGCCAAAAATCAGCCTTGTCTGCGAGCGAAAATACGAGATGGATGCAAATAAAGAAATAATAAAATTATTCGGTTCGCATTGCCATCAAAAACAGGAGTACTGAGTGGTAAGCAAATGATCTCTATCACAGAGCTAAGCGCGTTCTTGAAACGGTTTCGTGAAAAAAAAAAAAAAAAAAGCCTTTTACGAATGTCGTGTAGTGCAAGGAGTGTCCTCAACACAGTTAATAACGCCTGGAATAAGTGTAGAATCGCACCAAGTGTCAAAACATGTGAATAGCGCAAGGAATGGTTGGTCTAAAGGCCAACCAATTACAAAGCACACAGGCATAATTAATCGTCTTTATCAGAAACAGCATCAAGAAAGTGTGCAGCGGCTCAGGTGCGAGTGTCGCCTTACGGACGCGTAGGGTACTTTGCCAACTCACAAAAGGATTTATCGCGCAGTGGGGACTTCAGAACTGTACTTGCAGTAGGCATTATAAGGTAATTTGCAACGGCTAATTTCGCGTGCTCAGATGTTTCTTTCCTTGCGGCACGTTTGAGGTGTCCACAGAGAAGCGAAGCAAGACTAGCAATCGATAAGGCGATGCGAACGGGGCCCGATTACGCTATCGCGTTCTTCCCTTGAAGGCG
The DNA here is from genome assembly GCA_030522465.1 of Rhipicephalus appendiculatus. NCBI lineage: Eukaryota > Metazoa > Arthropoda > Arachnida > Ixodida > Ixodidae > Rhipicephalus > Rhipicephalus appendiculatus. The sequence goes on along the minus strand of JALIZH010012054.1, from coordinate 21,882 downwards.
AAGATCAAGCGTTCTACACGATTTATTTGGTTGTTCTTGAGTCATCATCGTCGTTATCGCCCTCAATGTTATGTTAACAACGTCATTATTATGACCGTCATCCTACATGTCGTCAGTCGGATCTAGTTCATGTAATGCTGCGCAAACACCACTACTAATGCCTCTTACGTACGAATATTTGTTTTCTTCGTTGTCTTCTTTGCGGTTAGGATAAGAAGATTCGCAGGTCGTGGTATGGTTATTGAGATGAGAGCTTATTGTTTTTCATTTGCCTATTAAATAGTGCAAGGCGAAGAAATGAGCAAATATAGAAGGGTTCTTGCGTTTGATAATACTTGTATAAAGTAGAAAAATGCCGTGACCTCATTGGTTACTAAATCTGTAATTTATTTTGTTTACTAATTGAACAGGACATTATCTGGTAATAGAATCTCTAGCAATAACAATGCCCCTTAAATGATTGTTTCATAGAATGAGTTGAAGGGGTTACCAATGCTTGGCTGGTTCTGAACACTGACCTTAGGGAACCACTGAAGACAGATGCCACAAGGAGGCCGCTGAGTCCCGGGTAGTTCCTCAGCAAGTCTTGCACAATGTACGGCATCAACTGGAATAAAAACGGATAAAGAGTCTCCACCGCCGTTGCGCATACCCTCTAATCTGATCTTTTGGGGGGAGCTGTAAGTGCTACTCATAGCGTGAATATTTCCACGCCCGTTTATTAAATGCGACTGCAGGCACTTTTAGCGTATCTATCTATCTATCTATCTATCTATCTATCTATCTATCTATCTATCTATCTATCTATCTATCTATCTATCTATCTATCTATCTATCTATCTATCTATCTATCTATCTATCTATCTATCTATCTATCTATCTATCTATCTATCTATCTATCTATCTATCTATCTATCTATCTATCTATCTATCTATCTATCTATCCGCCTACTACTTTGTGCTCTCCTGGCCGTATCGTTAATGGGATTTATACCAAAATTGGTATCGCATAACATGACTGTATGAGGAACATGAATGACTGGTCATATCATAAAAATCGTGACTAACTTGTCATGAAAAGTATGATTTACCCGTCATGGCCATGGTGCTCCTGAGGCCGTTTTCTTAACTTGATATATCCAAAAATTGGTACGATGAGACATTTCTGCATGACCAACATAAATGACCGGTGGTAATATGAAAATCATGACCTGCATGTCGTGTACAACATGATTTACGTGCCACGATCATGGCGCGCTGACGGCCGTTAAGCTAGCTTGATATCCACCAAATTTGGTATTGCGTGACGTGACTGTATGACGAGCATAAATGACAAGTGGTAGTATGGAAAGCGTGACATGACCTGTGCAACATGACTTGCATGCCGCACTCATGACATTTTCGTGGCCGCTTCGCTAGCTTGATAAACACCAAATTTGGTATTGGGTGACCTGATTGTATGACGAGCATAAATGACAAGTGGTAATATGGAAATCATGACATGTCGTGTGCAACATGACTTGCATGACACGCTCATGACACTCTCGTGGTCGTTTCGCTTGCTTGATATACACCAAATTTGGCATTGGGTGACGTGACTACGACGAGCATAAATTACAAGTGGACAATATGGAAATCATCACATGTCATGTGCAACATGAATTGCATGCCGTGCTCATGACACTCTCGTGGCCGTTTCGCTAGCTTGATATACACCAAATTTGGTATTGCGTGACGTGACTGTATGACAAGCGGTAATATGAAAATCATGACATGTCATGGGCGACATGACTTGCATGCCATGCTCATGGCACGCTCGCGACCGTTTCGCTAGCTTGATACACACCAAATTTGGTATTAAGGCGAAAGCCTTTAATGTCTCATGCTCACGTCCGTCCGTCCATCCGTCCGGCAGCCACCTGGCACCGTGCGCTGGCACGGTGCCAGGTGGCTGCCGGGGCACGCAAACGGACGCCAGTAGCGTCGGACTCTACAGCGCTCGCGCTTTGCTTGCGTAGCGTTGATGTGCTCAGCGTGTCGAATCATGCAAGGAGGGAGACGCGCGCATCGCTTTCCGTTCTGACCGACCTCATCTCAATGGGCACAAGCGTTCGAGGAACAAACTTTGGAATTCACAAAGTGTCCGTCAATTTAAGCGCTGGAACGCGGATGGCGTCTGCACGATGCGCAAAGGGCCAGAATACGAACGCATGCGAAACGGAGGCAGATTAGTCTCGCGTCTCGCTGCGATTCACGGTAAAAAATTAAAAATGAAAACACGCACACTTTCCGCTTGTGTGCCATCCCACTGAGAGTGTAAAAAAAAAAAAAAGACAAGGCATAGTCAGTCGAATGGCCACAAGCTTTCGCCGAACACACTGTGAAATGTACAAAGTGTCCTTCAATTTTTGCATGACGTGACTGTATCACGAACATAGATGATAAGTGGTAATATGGAAATCATGACATGTCATGTGCAACGTGACTTGCATGCTACGCTCATGGCACTCTCGTGGCCGTTTCGCTAGCTTGATATACACCAAATTTGGTATTGAGTGAAGTGCTTGTATGACGAGCTTAAATGACAAGTGGTAATATGGAAATTATGACATGTCATGTGCAACAGGACTTGCATGTCACGCTCATGGCGCGCTCACGGCCGTTTCGCTAGCTTGATATACACCAAAATTGGCATTTCGGGACGTGGCTGTATAGCGAACATAAGTGGCAGGTAATAACATGAAAATCTTGGCATGCATGTCATTTACAATGCCGTTTACGTGCCACGCTCATGGTGCGCTTACGTCCATTTCGCTAGCTTGACATACACCAAAATTGGTATTGCTTGGCGTGACTGTATGACGAAAATAAATTACAGGTCCTATAATTTAAATCATGACACGCATATTATGTACAGCATGATTTGCTCCTTGCTGGCTGTTTCGCATTGCGTCGATTCCCACAGTGCGTGGGATCTGCCGTTTTTTTTTTTTTTTTTTTCCATAGGAAGCTTGTATCACGGGAATTAGCTTAAAGAGTAGACCCCGAACAGGAAGCATTCTGTCATCGTTTTACTACCGATTCGAAGTATACCAGTATTCGCAATGTAATTCATTGCAGAGCCGTTCTCCTGAGCAGATCAATCTTGCTGGTTTTCTATTATGACATGTAGCTAGCGCCGGCGGCATTAGATGGCTCCATGTACCCTGAAGGAGGGTCTGATGACCAGCAAATACTGCTCAAAATCCTCTCGCCTTGTTCTAAACAGAGGCTGTTCACTACGTTATGGACAACTCTCCCGTAGTTCAACTACATCAGTACCCAAGAATTTCCATGACGATTTCACGAAAGACCTCTCCGTCAGTCCGGTCATCGCCATAAAGTAACAAGTGCGTAACAAAAAAAAAAAAAAAAAAAAAAAAAAAAAAAAAAAAAAAAAAAAAAACTGTATAAATGTCGACGCGCTTAACCGCTTGACAGATTATCGACGGCCGATGCTGTGTTCATCGTTATCAGTGCACAGCGTGCACTGCTTGCTGTAGTTGGTGCTTCCGTTTACCGGCCACAATTTCGGTCAAATGAAGAGTTTCATCTTGGACACGCCGACTGCTGCTTTCGTCAACGTCACGACCCCGTGACAATACATTTAACGCCCTCATTACTATGGTCATTAGAGATTTTGAAAATGCTTAGTGGATTTCTAAAAGAAAAAAAAATCTAGACAACCATGTCTCAGAACATGCAATATTATGCGGCTTGCTGAAGATTTCCGCCGCCATTTCGAGAGGAGTTGTAAGGCCACTTCGTGCTTACAACTCATCTTGATTAAGGGAGAGACAGCCTTTTAATAAAAACTACATAATGCAACAGAATAAACCAGATGCAATATTTCTGTGTCAGCGTTGCTCCAAATATTACGGGTGTGTGTGCTATCTTTACTGCACACGGTTAATGTTTACATGCGCGAATATGTTTGTACGAGTCATGTTGGATGGTCGAGGCTTTTTTATGTAACCTTCCCCAAAGCCGCTGTGTACCATTTTCAAGAGAATGACGTGTTAACAAGAAATTGAACGCGAACACGCCGCCGTCTAGTGCATAGAAGTGGCATCGTCTAGCCGAAGAGTCATTAATTAACCAAATTAATAGGCGAAAATGGCGGTCCACCATGTGCACCGAAAAGCTGGATCGACCTTGGGAGCCTTGGAGGGGCATCGCTACGCCTTAGAGTTCCCAACACAATACCTGGCATTAATGATATTTATCTTTGTCTGACCAAAGATGTGGCGCTCGCCCATGCCCGAGTGTGCTTAAAACGAAAGAGTGTGCCCTACCTGATCTGCTTTGTCGATGTCGCCAGTGAGCGTGGGATCGCAGTCTCGGTACACGGCGTAGAGTGTCAGCCCCGACAGTACGGACAGCAGCAAGGTCAGGGCCACGCCGGGAATGTTGAGCAGCAGCGCCCTATAACGTGCGATCTTATTTATTTATTTATTTATTTATTTATTTATTTATTTATTTATTTGTTTATTTATTTAGTTGAGGTACCAGCAGCGCCAGTGCAGGTAGATGCAGAGTTCGCATACGGTCGTACGAAGAGACAACTGAAGAACAACAAATAAACAGAACATACGATGCGCGGGGGGGGATATTATCAATTCGGACTTTATACGGGACATTACGGCGACGGCAAGAACCTGTCGAGAGTGTCAATATAATTTCTATCGCAATAAGAGATCACGCTGCATAACATTGAGCAGTGAGGCTCTGGACGATGCTTATGTACGAAAACCACCACTAGCGCTTCGTAGTGTCTACTATACGAAGTAGAGTTAATCTATCGCATACACATGCACCCATATCATAGCATATCAGTTAGGACTTGCATAGAACAGCCAATTAAACATAATTTTCCAGGAATCGCTCCCAAAACATATGTAGTAAGTGCTATCAGCAATTCTTTGGCCAGCAAGACGGATTCCGGATGGTTGAATGCTGGAGATACTGATGTGACGTCATACTTCACCCCCTCTTCCGCTCACAGACACTAGGGAAGTCGTCGCAGCGCACTCAGGATAAGCGTAAATTGAACAAATAAAAAATAAAACAAATAAATATTAAAGATACGCCGATGATGGTATTACAGTGCCGGGCCTCTCGTACTGAAGCTCGATGCTCTAATCGTAACACTTTCTTTTATTGCGATAGCAATTATATGGACACTCGCGGCTGGTTTTCGCCGTCGGCGTCGGCGTCATTTGCCGTATATGTATATATATAACCGGGCCCGCCCGTCGTTCGTGAGCGTGAAAAGACGCGAGGGGGGGGGGTCCCTCGAGCGACCTTCGATTTTACGAGCGGGGGCGCGCGCGTTATCTCCCCTTCTCGGCGGCCGACAGCGGGCGGGGGGGGGGGGGGGGGCGACGTTCGATTTTACGAGCGCGGGCGCGGGCGCGCGCTTTATCTCCCCTTCTCATCTCCCCTTCTCGGCGGCCGGGCCGGCGCACCCATCTACGTGCTGCGCTCTCAACGCGAAGAGAATTCTCTTAAACAAGCGTTTTCTAGAGTTGCGTGAGATCGGATCCAAAAAAGAGTTAGCTGCCAGCCTCACTTCGTATAACATTACAATTTTTTGCTATCGCATTCATTGCTTCACCCTTGCGGTGAAACTGTGACTTTTTTACTTTCATTGCCTCACTTCGCAAATTCAAACACACATACAGAAAGACAAAACAATAAAAGTAACAACCGCCGTTAGGCTGCTATGAATAGCTTAAATCTTAATTTTCCTCTATAGCGGAATCGAAACGAAAAATTTGTGTATGCTCGCCAACGTGTACTATCGCGCTCAGTATGAGCTACATCGTGGGAGCGCGTGGCCAAGAGCGCTGTAAGGTTGTACAGTGGCGCCGATCGTGAAATAACTTGGAGTTATCAGGGGAGCGTTTAGCTGTTTCTTTGAGTGTGTATCGCCTCGCCTTGCTTTCACGCTCGCCCTCGTTTTGCCCTGTCGTGATGTCAGCTTCGAAAATGATAACGGCCGCCGTGGCTTGGCACACAGACTTCGAATTTTTCTTCAGTAAACCTAAATAAATGGCAAAACATTCCTTAAAATAAAAGAGGGTCAGGGTGGAAGCAAGCAATAGGGAGTGATGCGCAGTTACAGGAATAGCCAAACTCTCTCCCAATAACTCGAAAATATGGCATGATCGGCGCCACTTTACAGCCTTGCAGAGCGCTGAGCCACGTGCTCGCGTGATGTAGCTCATACTGAGCGCGATAGTACGTATGCGTCGTTTTTCTACACTCTCAGAAAAAAAAAGTATGTGTGACTCCTTTCGGGTAGTCCTGAAGAGTTTCACAAGAGAGTATAATGATCCCCGAAGAGAGGTGACGAGTGTCTTTAAAAAGAGTCATATACGTGACAAGCCAGAACTCTCAAAAAAGAGTCAAATGACCTTTTTTTTTTTTTCTTAGTGTAGTGCTTGTAAGCTCTCGATGTTTTTCTCTGTATATATAGCCAGAGGGGCTGTTAGGGATTGGTCCATCCGCCTTCCTTCCCACCCCCCTGACACAGAAACACCTCGATAATCTTAGGTTTGTATCTATGTATCTATACACGCACACACGCAAACACGCGCAAAAACGTATGTGAAGAGACATTAAAATTGCATCATATTAAGGCGCATGCACATCGTTATAAATGTCGCTCAACGTAATTCGCAGCATATCTATGACGTAAGAAAATTTTCGCTGTACAGGTGATTTCGTTGTAAAGGCGTTCGGCTGTGCATAATGTCAAGCTCGACAAGGCATTAAGAGAGGAAGAAAATTCTCGTGCGTGGCTTCACTAACCTGCGCGCTCGTCTGAGCGACTTCATGCTGGAGTAGCGCTGCACCTGGGTCTGGCTGGCGCAGTAAGCGCTCATCCAACCGATGGTCCAGCCGAGAACGACATTCCAGGTGGTGTACGTGTCGTAAAGGCTCGTGCTGAAACTGCGAAGACAAGATGACACGAAACGCTGGTCACCCGACGTATCGCTCACTGCGACTGCCACAAGGAAGCCGGTTTTCCAGAATACAAGAGCAACCACCACTTCAAGTCGAGATAATTACAGCGCAGAAAAACGCTAACAGAAGAGATGACACCACAGATGAAGCGCTGTTGTGTGGGTGGTGGTGGTGGTTGTGGTTCGAAGAGGTGGAAAAGGCGCCTAATTTCTGCAGCCCGGTCGGGAGCACGGCGCAGCGCCTGAAGGGTGTGCCCATAGGCGTGCGCGAGGGGGGGCCCCCGTCACATAAGATGGGGGGGGGGGGGGGATTTGACCCATACATTGACTTAATAGGGAAAGGGGCGCTGCAAAAATCCTTCGCCCCCCCCCCCCCCCCCCCCGAAGGGGAACCCCTGCGCGCGCCTATGGGAGTTCCCCTAACTGGACTGCTTGGTACATGATTAAGACGGGAACAAACAGCGCTGTTCAAGTTCAGCGCCCTGTCTTTCCTTGCTTCACCGTCCTGTGTACACTGCTGTATGTTTCCGTCATAGGCTGTAGTGTCCTCTTATTTGTCCACATTTTTCTGCGCTGTGACTCTTTCGAGATGAACAGCCAGCTCTTCCAAAGAATCGCACTCCTAGCGACCGCTGTTCTTTAGTGATGGAAAACCAAGAATCGCGTCGTATAATGCGTAATACATCGCCACTGTTTTCAGTGCTCAGCATTCGAACACAATATGCTTCGTTGCCTAGTGCAATAGCCGCTGAGTGAGTTTACAATTGACCATTTATTAAGGCGAAAGCCTTAGATATAAAAAGAAAAGTTCAAACACAAAAAATGACAGTCGACGTTGGCATCAACACGAACGATGGAAACAGTCACGTGATCACGAATGACGTCACAGATCGCCAAAATATGTGCTGTCATCATGAAGTAACTTTACGTCGCACAACATGACGTCACTTGATGATGTCATCACGTCACATCATCACTTGACCAAAGGTGAGCCGATTCCGGAGTCAGTGCGACGCCATGTAAAGGCGGATACAAGACTAGAAGTCTGCCGCATTTCTTCCTCAGAGGTGGATCTGCACAAGCTTGTTCCAATTAACGCAGACTCCTAATAATAATAATATCTGGGGTTTAACGTCCCAAAACCACGATATGATTATGAGAGACGCCGTAGTGGAGGGCTCCGGAAATTTCGACCATCCGGTGTTCTTTAACGTGCACTGACATCGCAGAGGGCACGGTCCTCTAGCATTTCGCCCCCCATCGAAAAGCGACCGCCGTGGCCGGGATCGAACCCGAGACCTTCGGGTCAACAGCCGAGCACCGTAACCGCTACACTACCGCGCCGGACGGCGTATTAGCTACTTCGCCAATTTGTTCAACGGAGAATTTTGGCATATATAGTATACCTTCGCAAAAGTACTTGCAGTAGGCATTCTAAGATATGTATAGCTGTATAGTATGAAACGGCCGATGGTACGCGCACAAATGTTCTTTTCCTTGCGGCACGATTGAAGGATATATTCACGCGGGGACCCGAGTGCGCTATCACGTTCTACTCTTGAAGGCGAAGCTCAAGCGTCCTCCAAACTTTTTACTAGCGCTTTATTTCATCAAGGCGAAAGCCTTTGATGCCTCATAAAATGCGAAAAGTGGCCGCCGACGACGTTTTCGAGAAGCGCGAGTCGAGTTCGCTTCTAGTCGGGGCCAGGCCCAATTAGGCTGCGGGTTCCCGCATTGTTGCTGCACTTCTAGATCTCCGTTGCACGGTGCCAATACGTCGCCGTGTGGACTCGGAACTTCATTCTACGTCACTGTGGGCACAACTAGACTTTCGCTCTCACGTTCTTAGACAGTTCTAAGCATCCTTCGTAATTTGTGCATTCTATTCTTTTTTTTAAAAAAAAAAAGAGAATAAAAATTGCTTGTGCTCAGGGGCGTAGGCAGAAATTTTTTTCGGAGGGGGGGGGGGGGGGGGGGGCGGGGGGGGGGGTGCGTGTATGTATGTGTGTGTGCGTGTACATATACACAAGCAAAATTGAAAAATTTCGGGGGCGGGGGGTTGAAACCCCCCATCCCCCCCCTCCCCTGGCTATGCCACGGCTTGTGCTGCCCTTCCATCTCTAGTGCAATTACTGTTATCCTTCACGGGCCGGCAGAAAGACCTTCCAGCCTGCCAAGGAATTCAGCAAACGGGAATGGACAGTTAACCAAGCGACGCCAGCTGCTATCACGAAACTGAAAGCGCGGATGTAACCTCCCCGACACGGTCCGCCGCGCGGGAAAGCTTATGTTTGCACTGGCGGGCTACCGCGCTTGAGTGGACAGTTTCTTTTTTTTTTTCTCACTCTCACGTGCGTCTGCAATCAAGAGCGCGTGCTCAGATAACACCGCACACGCCACAGGCCTTTCAGAAAAAAAAAAGAAAAATAAACGAAGAACAGTCTTGCTTAACACAATTACATTCTCGGGTTCACACGCCCCAAAGCCCCCATGCGAATGCAAAGAATAACGCCTTAGCGGAAATGTGTGGACTGAGTTCGACCACTTGGGGTTCTCTAATGGGAGCCTAAATAGTCCACAGATGCTTTTGCACTTCACTTTCGATACAATAGGGAATCGAACCCAAGTCCTTGAGCTTAGCAGCTGGCACGTAAGCCACTAAGCTACCAGGGCTGATAACAAGTCGTCAACGAATATCGCCAGAATGCGCGAGAGTACGGTTGCGGACGCGTCGGAACTTCTGAGGATGATTACCACAAACGTATCTTTTCGCGCGTTCAATCTCGGCCGCGGCAGTTGCATTTCTTCTTCTCTTTCATTGTTTTACCCATCTTTTCCCCTTCCCAAGTACAGCGTAGCAACCGGAGTCTTCCTCTGGTTAACCTCCCTGTCTTTCCTTTATCTTTCTCTCTCTCTCTTGGTGGAAACGAAATTCTTTAGGCCCGTGTGCGATGTCAGTGCACGTTAAAGAATACTAGATTGTCGAAATTTCCTGTTCCCTCCATTACGTCGCGCCTTGTAATCATATGGTGGTTTTGGCGTGTAAAACTGCACAAAAAATATTAATAATAATAATATCTGGGGTTTAACGTCCCAAAACCACGATATGATTATGAGAGACGCCGTAGTGGAGGACTCCGGAAATTTCGACCATCTGGTGTTCTTTAACGTGCACTGACATCGCACAGTACACGGGCATCTACCACTTCGCCTCCGTCGAAATGCGACCGCCGCGGCCGGGATCGAACCCGCGACCTTCGGCAAAAACTATTATTAAACAAACCTATCGCGAATGCCAGCTGGCCGCAAATTCTGTTTAGGTATTCACGAACACATCAAATCGGCCAGGTGAAGGTGCCAGTAAGGCATAATTTACAGTACTCGCGGATTGAAACTGCCCCCCCTTCCCTCCACCTGTTTTAGGGGCGAAGCTCCTTAGGGTGTGGGTCTGTCCCTCCTCTGTAGTAGTAGTTGTAGTAGGTAGGTAGGTAGCCACGTATAGTGGAATGTACCCACTCCACGTGATAAAGATGACGATGACGCAGTATAGTGGAATGTACCCACTACACGTGATAACGATGACGATGACGCTGATGACCATGAAGTATAAGCGCGTTCCAGACCACTCATTCTCTATCTGCCATGGATGAAAACGATCGAGCTTCGCCCACTCATCATCATTCACTTCGTGAATATGGCGTGATTTTTTAGGGGCGAAGCTCCTTAGCCTGTCGGTCGTGCGTCCCTTGTATGTAGTAGCCACCTGCTGATGACGATGACGATCGCGATCGCCATCCCCACTATGCGATCGCGATCGCGATCGCATAGTGGGTACATGGAATGCACCCACTATGCGTCATAACGATGACGCTGATGACGATGACGATCGCGATGCCATACAACACATGACATCGCGATACCACATGGAATGTACCCACTATGCGTCATAACGATGACGCTGATGACGATGACGATCGCGATGCCATACAACACATGGCATCGCGATATGGTCTCACATGCATATCATTTGACCACATGCAACCAACCACCGTCACGTCTTCGATGATGTACCTCCGGAGCTTCGCCCACGCATCATCATTCACTCCGCGGATATGCTGTGATTTTTTCTTTTCTTTTTTTTTCTTTTTTTTAATATAACGACTGTTAGTAGCTCATCATAACCGCGTCAAGTCGCTGCAACCCTGGCCGCTTGAGGTAATGCCGGCCCTGACGTAAGTGTTCCAGTGAAAATTACACCGGTATAACTCGAAAAGCAGACGCTGAAAACGAAAGTATGAGCATTACTTAGGCCCAAGTTTTCGCGTTTTAATCCGCGAGTACTGTACAACATATCTAAGCAGACTTGCACATCCATCCCGCACCTACGCACGTTAGTTCTGGATTTTTCCCCCCTTTTCTTTTCCTGCATTTTTTTCAATCACCCGTCCCATTTCCCACTTGCAGGGTAGCGAACCATTAGCGCATATATTGAATTGAATTTAATTCAGTTGATTTATTGAAGTGCACAAAGTTACACTTAGGAAAGAGAGGACTAAAGGCATTGGCGCCTGACGAGGTCCTCCCACCTGAAACAACTACAGTTTGCACACAAGCATATAATAAACCTTTTCTCATTTTCCATATCTCTTGTTTTCTTTGCGTGATCAGTGAAGTTAAATCAAGCGAAACACTCCAGAGAACAGTTAAGTTAAATCAACGACTGAGCTTGTTTTGTTACCTCGGAAGGAGGACGATGTATACATACAACAATGGAGTAGGAGTACTGAACGCGTCGACAGACGTGCACCTCCTGACACACCGAAACTTACAATGCAGCGACTGTTGAGTTTATCGCAAAAGCAACAATAAACGAATAAAGCTTCGTCCTTTACGTTCCAACGTCTGAATCTCGACGCTGCCAAGGACGTCGTACTCCGTACTCAACGCAATCGCGACTTGAAGGGCGCTCTCTCTCTTTCTTTATTGCCATGACAACGGCTGATACGGGGCATATCGCCGGACACTGGAGCAGAGTTATTGCGCTTGAGACAGAGGCGGCGCCTCGGGGAAAGTGCACTATCTGCGTTTCCGGACGTCGGGACATATTTGGCGTCAGCCAATCAGTGAGCGAGACAACAACGAGAAGCAAGGAATGAACCAAAAGCGAAAGAAAGCCCACGAAGTAAGCCGGGAAGTAAGACGACTTTCAATGCGCCATAGTTGCTGCAAAGCTTGGCGGGATGCATGCCTGCGTGGCAGGAGTGATTAGCGGGCTGAAGGTCAGCTACGGCATGAAGCTAGTTGTTCATTAACAAGATCCCTCACTCACCGAGGTGTAGAGGGGAAGGATGTGTGAAAAAAAAAAGAAAGAAAGAAAGCACAACATAGTTGTGCAATACACTCTAAAAAACTAAGGCAGCTTCGCACTAGGGGTGTCAAGCTTGAAGGAAGTGCGGAGCTGGGCAGCCTTCTTTGTTTCTCTTCGGTTTTCCTTTTCTTTCCTCCTCTCTTTTTTTCTTTTTTTCTGTCTTTTTTTTTCTATTTTTATTTCTATTTCTTCCTCTCTCTTTATCGATTTCTTTCTCTTTCTTGCGCTTTCTATTTTTCTTCATATTTTTTTTCCTTTCTCTTTATATTTCGCGCTTGCTTCCTTTTTTTTTTTCTATTTTTATACGTGGTTTTGCCTGCGTTACGCCAAGCGACGACAGCATACGACAGCCCGGGCACCTAAAGTGCTCCGCACTTATCATCATCAATGCGCTCGAAGAACAAGAGGAAGAACGCCTATTCCTTGGCGCGAGCGCATGCTCAATATGCTGTTCGTGGTTTCGACTGCGTTACGCCAAGCGACGACGACCGCATACGATAACAGCATACGACAGCCCGGCCCCCTAAAGTGCTCGGCACTCCAAAGTTTTCGGGAGTAGCTGCGCAGTTCACCCGAAAAGGGCGCTTCCTCTCAAACGGTACGAACTGGGAGCACGGCAAGTGCAAAAATTTACAGCACTTACAACTCTGAAGTTGGTTCCTTTACTCCCTAAAGGGAGTAATGGGAGTGGCAGGTCAGTTACTCCTCTAAAGGAGCAATCTCGATAGCTCGCTCTTTCCTTTTTTTGTTTTTAGGGGGTAGGACCTAGAAACATAGCCTGACAATAACGAAACTCGACCTGCACATACGAAGAGTTGCAGACGCACGCACGCACATGGAATGTAAGTGACATTCGCATATAGAACTATTATACAAAACATTATTTAATTATTCCCGTGTGTTTTACGTGCCAATACCACGATTTGATTACGAGACACGCCGTAGTGGGCGCTCTGGATTAATTTTTGAGCCCCTGGAGTTCTTCAACGTGCACTTTAATCTACGTACACGGGTATTGCGGCAGTTCGGCGCCATCGAAATGCGGCCGCTGTGGCCCGGAAATCGAATCCACGCCATCGAGCTCGGCAGCCCAACACTTTAGCCGCTAGGCTACTCAGTGGGTTGGGACACCATTTCAGTCATAAAACGTTACTGGCACGCGCTGTCGCTAAGCACATGACGCTGCATTTATATGCCGGCTCTAAATTGAGTCGATCGCCTCGCATAAGGCGTTACGAAGGTGTTGCGAAGACCTCAGCTGCCCGCCGCAGTATCAGACAATGAGTATGGTATGGAATTGTGCTGCGGAACACGAATTCGCGTACTTTCGCATCCCTGCTTCTTTACGAAGGCCGGCAGAGTGCAACAAATTTTCGCTACGGAAATTTCACTGCATATAAGTGACCGCAAGGTTCCTAAAGGACACTGAAATAAAACGATTAATCTGCTTACGTTGATAAATTGTACTCTGAGAACTCTAATGCCGTTCATTTCCCCATCATAGGTTTATCAATAGAAGGTAAAGTCAAGGCTAAAGTTTCGCTTTTAAATTTCGCGCCGAAATCTGCGCGCGTGACTTCACATATTTCGAAACGTATTTTTTGTATTTTGGTGACATTGGCTCAACGAAATTTCATGAAACTTGGTATGTCAAGTCTATGGCCCCCCTTAGAGGACAATGTACTTAGTATTTACCGATTAGGAACAATGCAGGCCCTAGCAGATGCCGTCAAAATCTATGACGTCACAAAGACTAGGGCGGGAACTTCCAGGTGGTGTAGCCACCCGCATTTTGTTTTGGTGTGTTTTCTCACTTACCAAGCGCCGTCTCGCGGTGAGAGACTGTGAGATATTGTGAAATTATAATACATTAATACGCGAAAAATAGTTTTTTCTCTTTAGTGTCCCTTTAAAAGCAACCCAGAAGTCTGCGATTTCTCTTGAACAGACCAGCTGTAGCTTTCGACCCCAAGGCTTCCTGAATCATCCAGAAAAAACAAACAAACAAACAAAAAACAAAAGTATTGAAGCGAAAAGAAAACAACACGCTTTTCAGAACTGTGTGCCTGGAGAAAAATAAAATGGTATATGAAAGTAGACACATGATATTTTGTCGTTTCACCCATTTTGCAATGTGCTTCTTCTCATGTACGTACGCTGGGAAACAATTCAACCTCCGAGCGAATATATATGCTTCGAGATTAGCATTCTTTCAGATGATCCACTTAAGTTTCACCGCCAAGCGATAGCTTAATAATGGAGCGTCGTAAGCATAATTAAGAACATAATGGTATCATACCCGATTGAAACCGATTGCCTTTGTGTCGGCTTTCATTTTTTTTTGTCCATAGTATTTCTACAGTTCTGTTAATAAAAAAATACAGTCCCTTAGTATTTCCGACTTTCTTGAATTCAATGTCTTTTGGTTTCATGCAATTGCACTTAACAAGAGATTGCACCAATTAGCCCGAACAAAGACTCCAGTGTAGTACCGCGTGCTTCCGTAGTTGCTATCTTACTTGACGAATATGAGCCGACCTCCATCGCCGGCTATCTGCCACATGTTGCCGAAGCCTCCCAAGTGGTATATGCCCTGCGAACAACAGACAGCACCGGAATGTGAGCACTTCGATGCAAGTTTGAATCGTCGTGCGCATAGTTTTATTGCACGCTGTCGGAATGAAAATTACGCCTTTCTTTCACGTTGTCCAGCATAATGACCCGGTTTTGATGGACATGCCGCGATGTCCTGACGGGCGTCCCATCACCCAAAAGCTTCGCAGTGAATCTGTGTATAGTTAAGGCATTCCGAAACTTTGAAACAACGCTAGGATGGGACACAATAAGAGCGACAACACAGGACGCTCCGCCCTGCCTTGTTTATGACTTATTGATTATAATTTCATTTGGTAGCTTTTATGTCCTACTTGAAAACACTGGAGGTGTTTCTCCTAATTTTAGTTCGAAAATTACGTTTCTTTCTTTTTTGTGTCAACTGAGAAATACGCTAAAATTGTCATAGTTTGCGTCCTATCTAGTCCTTCGCATTAGAACCTGCCGATAGGCTATAACAAAACCACGAGTGTAGAACGCGAAAGAATACCTGGAGCGAAATATGTTCGTAGAATTCACAGGGAGAAATAGGAAGGTAGATAGATGATATGCGGAAAGCAGAGAGATTAACCGTGAAGAAAAATATCCAGTTTGCTTCACTACACTGAGGAAGGGCAAAGGGGAGACAGAGAGAGAGAAAGAAAAGATACTTCAATAAAACTTCATTTGGGCATAGTTGGTACATAATGCCATAGGCGTGCGCACGAGGGGGGGCAAAGGGGGCGCCCCCCCCCCCCTATAGTCACCTAAGGAGGGGGGGTGCAAAGTCTGCCCCATACATTGACTTAATAGGGATGGGGGGGGCGCTGCGACGAACCTTCGCCATCCCCCCCCCCCCCCCACCTGAAGGGTAACCCTGCGCACGCCTATGCATAATACAGAGGTTACGTTACAGCACGAACAAACATGACGCCCAACAAAGTGAAGAGACGACACGGCGCATGCCCATACTTCAGTAGCTGTAATGAAAAAAGTAAAACAAGGATGGCGGCCAGTATATTAGATACGCGAACAAATTAAATCTAGTAATTATAATATCCCAGGTCTTGCGTCCCAAAACCACGATATGATTATGAGTCACGCCGTAGTGGAGGGTTCCGGAAATTCGACCGTGTGGTGTTGTTTAAAGGGACACTAAAGCGAAACAGTGACTTGGTTTAGATAGACAAACTGCACTCTGAGAACTCTAATGCCATATGTTTCACTATTCATAAGTTCATTATTCGCGGAGAAAATCAAGGTTGAAGTTTTATTTTTAAATTTGGCGCCGATATCTGCGCGCGTGACGTCAGAAATTCCAAATGTATTTTTCGTATTTTCGCGACATTGGCTCGATGAAATTTTCTGAAACTTCGTATGCTAGGTCTATGGCACCCACAGATGACAATGCACTTCATTTTATCGATTAGAAGCTACGTAGGACTCAGTAAACGCCTTCAAAATCTATGACGTCACAGTGTTTGGTGCGGGAATCTCAAGGTGGCGTCTCCACCCGCATGTTCTTTTCGCGTGTTTTCTCGCTTACCAAACGTCGTGTCGCGGTAAGAGTGGTGTTTTCGGGATTGTGAAATTGTACTTAACTAATACGCGAAAAATCGTTTTGCCCATTAGTGTCCCTTTAAAGGGCCCCTAAACAACCTCTGAAAATACAAAGAACGAGCGCTTTATTCTCTCCCGGCGTGTCCCGTCTTTTCGGCTGAATTTGTGACGGCAGCAGTCCGTTTATCTGAGGCCAAGTAGAAATAAGCTCTCGACTGGTCCGTAGGGATATTAATTGTGAATTTTTTCCTACCCGGATTTGTCATGCTGTCGCACGCCCATTCTGACTATTAAGCGCCTGGCTATTATGCGCGATCAACTGACCTCACTTTGCTTTTTGACTTGTCGACTGCGAAAGCGGAGATAGCAACGTGTAGTCGGAAATCGCGAAACCCTGATAAGCTCAACGCTTAGTGCTGGCATTGTCCACGTGTTTTATGAAGGAATAAGTGGGGAGGAGGAGATAGCGCCTGTAGGGAGGGCAGCGTAGGCGAAAAACAAACCACTCTCTCTTCTTGGAATTCGGGGTCGTTTAGGGGCCCTTTAACGTGCACTGACATCGCACAGTGCACGGGCCTCTAGCATTATTCCTCTATCGAAATGCGACCGCCGCGGCCGGGATCGAACCCGAGACCTTCGGGTCAGCAGCCGAGTACCACAACCCCTGCTCCTCCGCCGCGGACGTGCACATTGAATCGTATTCAGGTGAGGATACTTCGTGTGAAAATAGGTAGCAAAACACGGTTTTCCGCGTGCTTGTGGCTATTCCTGAGAAACTTTTTCACCGTAAGGCGAAAACGCACATTTTACGAAGAAGGACAGAAGGAATATGACGCACATGCGAACAAGTTTTTGCCTCATGATGAACAACGGAATAGCTCGAGATGTGCTATTGAAAATTTTTCCCGTAGTTTAAGTCATCCATGAAACATTGCTGAATCGCCGTGCATTGTTCAAATGACCACTATTACAACGACATGTCCCGAAAATTCTCGCTGAGCCCGTCTCCTTCACACTGACGTATTCTTTTCTTCTAAGACTGATTTTTTTAAATGACAACTTGGCAGTGCAAACAAACGGGACGAAGTAAGAAGGTACACAAATAAGCACAGTTTGTGCGCTTGTTTGTGTACCTTCTTACTTCATCCCGTTGGTTTGCGCTGCCAAGTTGTCATAATGAATCTACACCAACTAGCCCGCCTATCAACTCTTCTGATTTTTTTTTTAATGCGAGACTTTCTTTGTGAACCAGGTTTTTCTGATCGCTGCTGCTACAGCCGTTTTACCGAAATCATGACAATTACAAATAAAAGTTGACCTGCGCATACCTGATCGGGGAATGGAGCCTGCAACATTGGTGTACTCCAAAGGCCACTGCCACAACCACAACTACTTTGTGCCAACCTAAGCGCCGCCTACAACCGTCGCTGTGCCACCCTGACAAAATTTGCATACACACCGCACGCAATCACATTTCTTCTTTTTTTTGTGACGCCAAGCACCTTTCGTCTATTTCAGGCGTACAGAGTTGTCTCTGGTTCTCAGTCGCAAAACTCGAACTTCCTGGCCTATTTCAGCAAAAATTCCGACATCACTGTCGGCGAAACGTAATATTTTAAGTAAAGCTGAAGAACTTTTAATTATTAATATGCGTAGATTTACACTAGCAGTGAAAAAAGTATTTACTGTTAGAATAGGAACCACCTAGTGCGATCCTCTTGCTCAGATGAATGGCAGGCGAAGCTGCCAGGGTTGCCGTTGGGTGGACATGAAAATGCGCCAGAACTCACGCCAAAAGTAGCCAAAGTAGGCATGTCATTTGATATTATCGCCGAATTTCTAGCCAAATAGAACAGAAGCAGAATTATCAACAGAGTCTTTACTATTGATGAATAAATAAAACCATTTTGAATTAGTAAAACCACAAGTTTAAAAAAGAGCCATAACGCCAACTGGAAATTTTCGTCGCCAACGGGGTCCAAAAGTAGTCAATTTGGCGCAAAGTAGCCACCAACGACAACCCTGGAAGCTGCCTTGATTTTTCCTTCCTCAGCGCTCTCCATTTTCTTGATAGGCACGGCAGCGCCATCTACGAGCTGGGTAGCGCATCGGGAGCGCTAACGAGCGCCGACAGTAAGCGCTGCTGCGGTCAACAAACTGAGCCTGCAAGTCCGTTTCCTTAAACATTCTCCGCGATGGCAGTTTGCGGAGCTGAAAGGACACGTGTAAACGACCGGGCGCCGCGTTGGACGCAACCGAGCATTCAAGGGACACTAATGGCAGAAACGACTTTTTCTCGCTTTAGTAAATTACCTCTTTCACAATACCAGAAGCACAGCTCCTGTCGCTAAAACGACGCTTCGTAAGAGAGAGAACACTTAAAAGCTAAACACAGCTGGCGATGCTACCTTGAAGCAGTCGCACCAACCCGGCGTTACGTAATAGATTATGACGGCGCTTACTATAGGGTCGGCGTATTTCTTGATCGATAAAAGTTAAGTACATTTCCAGTAAGATTGATGTACATTTCCGGCTAAAGGGAAGTACATTGTCCTTTGAGGGGGGGCCAATGACTTAACGTACTAAGTTTCGGGAAATATTGTATTTAGGCAATGTGGCGAAGATACGAAAAAAAAAAAACAACACTGAAATTCGTGGTGTACCTCGGATATTCACGAACAGATATTTAGGCACAAAATTTAGCAATCAGATTCTGACTTTCATTTTGTCACCTGTTATTAAACCTATGATGTTAAGTTTTCAAATAATAACTGATCCTTCTAAGTTAATTCATTGTTTCGCCATAGCATCCCCTTAAAGGAGTACAGACAAGTATTTTAAATATTTTCGGGTTGTTGCTCTAAATAAAAACACGGGTGTCGAGAACCCTAAAAAGAGTGTCGTAGTGTTTGGGAATGCATTAAATACATTTTTAATACCGCCACCTTAAAACGTCAATTTCGGTTTCGGCATCGAGGGGGCGGCTTTGCAGTAACGTGTCAACACAAGTATGACTACACGGGAAAATACTGCAACTCGCGACATACTAGCAACAGCTGTCAGTTTGCTGTCAGTCGCACGTGGTTCACGTTAACAACGACGAATGAATGACGAGACTCTGAAAACGATTTCTGCTATTTAGGCTGCATTCAGGACGCCGATTTCGCAAACACAGTCAACTGTGTTGACTTGTGATAACGTCCATTGCGGTGGGGCTGGCTTGCAGATGCAGGGCGACAAAAACTTTAAAATCAAAGTATATTCTTTTATACGGGTTGTCTGGTTCAGGTGTGGGGAGAGCGTTGACAGTGCACACCATGGAAACGAAAAATGTCTCTTTTTGGGTGCCTCAACATTGCGCAAGTCCTCCTTTAACCGAGAGACGAAGAATCGTAAGAGCTTCACAGTTACGCCGACTCTAACGGAACGCCTTGAATGTGCTACTGTTTATGTTATATACAGATAAGGGATGTCACGCATCGAGCGTCAAGTGTGAGGATCAGTAAGAAGGAATGGGCTAGAGCCAGCGGTGCTTGCTTCTTTCCTTTGCAGTGCGCGTGATATATGAACAGAACTGTAATTTGGACAAACGTATCTTGCACTACACAAAGGTAGTGTCAAACTTACCGACGCAATGACCATGATGTAGCCGACGTAAATGAGAATCATCTGAACCACGTCCGTCCACACCACAGCCTTAATGCCGCCCTGTAAGCAATGTGGAAAGAAAAGAGAGAGAGGAAAGAAGAAAAGAAACGTTATGTCCATACATTTCACCAAAGACGCACACGCGCACACAGACAGCCGAACATGTGTTGCAGACATTACTGTCGCAAGAAAATTTGACCAGGCAAACAGATCCTGGGGTATAGAGAAAAAAAAGAAAAAAAGAAAAAGCAAGGACAAAAAAAAAAAAAGAAAAAGAAAAGACATGCACAGCGCTGTGTCCACGTGTTTTCGTTCGCGTCCCCCCCTCCCCCCCCCCCTCCCCACTTTTTTTCCCCCTTTTGTTTGCGCTAGAGCCATCACCTGTGCTGTACCAGCTAGCTCATCAGTCAGATTTATTGAGCAGTGGTACAGTCTTATTGAAAAAGCAAATGTAATCTGTAAGTGAACATACATTTTATGCGATGCTGCAACTCCCCTGCTGTAACGCCTTTGAACGCTGCGGGGTAGCACGATAAACTTCGCCAGAAAGAGCGATTAACAATGAAATTGAAACATAACACAGAACGTAATGACATTGCATAAGGTGAGCCAGAGTCTGGCCCACATGCCTTTCCTCTTAAAATATTTAGAATTATCCGGTGATTTTTCATACACGTGCGTTCAAATGTTCAAAGTTTCACAGCGCATGGGACGAGGACGAACAAGGTTGAGACACACAGAGCGCCCTGTGTGTCTCAATCTTGTTCGTCCTCGTCCCATGCGCTGTGAAACTTTGAAAAAATGCGGCACCAACTAGCCCAACGCTCAACCTTAGTGAACTACGTTCAAATGTCATGTTTCACGCGCCCGACGCACACGTAAGCTATACATGAATGGGAATTGGCTCACAAGAAAGGGTACTTATATACTTGATTATACGCTACTGTACTGAGGTTTACAGTGTAGCGAACACTTGACAATACAGCACTTACTATGGCGGTGTAGAAGGTGCACACGACGCCGTTCAGTAGGATGGAGGACCATACCGGTATGCCTGTCACTGTAAGACAAACGAAGCCACGTTTCATTAATTGCTCGAGAAGCTATGTCAATTGCGAGCCACAAGGCTTCGCTCCACCTCTCTGTGTGGCTGCATACCTGGGAACCCCAATTACATGCATAATTTTGTTCCTGACGTGTAGAGCGATGCAGTAACGAGTAATGAACCGTAAGTACGTAAACTCTGAAATGGTGATCACCATTCAGTCTCAGATTTATATTGTGTCGCTTGCTCGATGCACCATGATATCGGCTTCCAACCCCCCAACCCCTCGCCCTTGTCAAAAGGGGAACCAACGCCTGTGGTTTCACGCAGAAAAATGGCTATGTGCTTCCAAACTTGCTATTACCTCGCTCACATATATATTCAAATGATATTTGCTCCGACCGAGCACTTATGACTCCGGTCCTAATTTCCCACTTCCAATACCCCCCAGCCCCCCTAAAAAAATGTTTACCTGTTTAGTAAGGGGATAAATTCCTACCCTATCATGCTCCAGAAATTCTTTCAAAGCGTGGTTACCTCTTGCGGCTTTGAGCTGATTGCGCGCACCGTGATCCACGTCCATACTGGGCGATTAACCACAGAGTGCAGACGTTCCATCAGATACTTTCTTATCTTTCGCAGTCCCTTACTTATCTTAA